>QTSX02005712.1:0-259291 GCA_014839935.2 Entomophthora muscae
TACAAATCTGGCACCCCCTTCTTGGTCATAATTGGGTAGCTGGCAGAAATTTGGTGGGCACAGCAAAGGTGCCATTTCAATTGCAGATAATGTTCACAGTGTTAAGATCCCAGAGCTCATTTGGCTCATCAACAGGAGCACTAGGCTCCTGCTCCTCTTTTTTTCAGGCTCTGAGGTGGGATCAGAGTGGCAGTTGAAGTTGAATAACTTCTCTTGGGGGTCTGAAGGGGAGTAAACAAATGAAGAGTGAGGAGGGGTAAGACTGTTAACTTCTGGTTCAGGTGATGGAGTTGGGGTCTTGAGGGAAGCTTTGGCCTTAGAAGGCTGCTTCTTTGGGGTAGACTTGGCTTTTTTGGCCTTAAAAAGTAGTAACCTTAAACTTGGTGGCCTTGGACGCAGCTTTATTGATTGACTTGGGAGGCATCTAAAAGTGAATTAGTATCAAAATATGAGCAATTTGAGGTTGTTTTTAAAGAGAAAAATGTTAATGTTTTTAATATAAAAGTAGTCATTATTTTTACATATTCTTGTAGAATTATTTTGGAATATATAAGATCAAACTTCAATGTTTAGTGTTTTGTAAAAATAAGATTTTTATTAGTAACACAAGTAGGCAAAACTATAAGTTTTGACTGAAAACTTGCAGTTGAAATGGTGTTTTTGAAGTGACATAATTGAGGTGCTGTAGCTCAAAAACATAGTATTTTTGATCATTTTTTATATTAAATTAACAAATTTACGGTGGAGCTACCTCAACTGGGCCAAAGAGTAAAGCCGGAATTTCACAAAAACTAACTTATACAACTGGGGTTAAAAAGTATCCAGTTGTTTAGAGAAGGTCAAGAATATATATTTGCAAATTTTCATATGTTTTCTTACATTTTTGCTCAATTGATTTTAGACATGAAATAGTACATTTGAAAAGTGGAAAGCAAGAATTGGGGTGAGGGAATTGATATAGTGTAGCCTTACTTCATATGTATTTTCCACTTATTTTCCCCTATCCATTGTGAGCATTGAATTAATTGGGTGATATGAAACCCAGTGGAATTTGAAGTGACATAAATCAAAATGGCGTAATCACCCCCTTCCATATTAAAATCACTATCAAAATATTTTATGAAGAGATCCCTCATCAACATATCCATGTATAATAAAGCTATAAATTACATATAACAAAACTGTTTTTTTACCCATCAATGATAATCACTAGTAGGACTATCATAGTGCATTATTTTAGGTTGTTCTTAGTAAAAGTGTCTTGGATTAATACTATAGGAACATATTCTAGCACTATAAAACAGGCTTTATTTTAGTTCAGGAATAAGCTTATTTTAGTTAAAGATAAATAGTGTGATTTAAAATGACGTAAAGTTGAGATGGCGTAAACACACCCCACACCAAGTGATTTTGTATGTAAATAAAGTTAACAAAATAAGATTTAATTAACCTGACTTGAAGTGACAAAATTGAGATGGCGTAAATTTGCAATGCCGCATTATAAAAGTATATGTAAATTTTAACTATTTTATTAATTATTTTATTTTTTGTGATTCAAAATCACTAACGCAAAAAACACCATCTCAAATTAAATTTGAGATGGTGTAATCCAAGATACTGTTTTCAAAATGGCGTGTCCTACCACCAATTTCATAAAGAATAAACCAGTCTATCAAATTATAAATAAAAACACTTCATAAATTCCTCTAGTCTAAAAGTTTGTCACTATTCTAAGATACAACATGCTATTGGTGCATAATAAAGCCAACAATCTATACTGTAGATTCAGAACCTGAATGTAAAAATGCAGGATTGTCAAATCCTTGGTCCAAATTTTGAATCAATTTTGTAGGATAGCCTTTTTTAATCATATTAATTTCTTTTTATTTTTATTTGGAGTTGTAAAATATGGAAACTTGTAGACACTTTGCAAATTTCAAGTCAAACTGCACATTTCCAATGGACAAAATGAATTAACTCAAATCAGATTTGAAGCGTTCAAATCCATTAACCATTTTCATTAAGTTTACTATGTTTTTTGAAATTTCAGGATTGTCAAATCCAAGAACCAAATTTAAAATCACTTTTGAATGCCACTAGTAAACTCAAATAATAATTGCAGGAACTGGAATCCAAATTGAATGTACAGTAAGAAACTAGGACAAATCAACCCAAATCAAGAAGCTCCACTCTGGATAAAATCAAATGAAAAATCCAATCTCAACAACCATGTTTAGACATGAAATTAAGTGAAATGTAAAATTGTCTAAACTGGAAATGATGCAATATTCTGCACTCTAAATCACTAATATAGCAACCATAAAACCATATAATGATATATGAGCTATCCTTCTGATGACGCAGAATTTTTTTAAAAGTTTTTGGCCCCTGGAGTATCCAGGGGCCATAAAACTTCTTTTCAAGGAAGGGAGGAGGGGGAAAGATAAACTATAAGTTTGCTACAAAAGTGTTAATGTATTGCTATTAAGGATACTTTATTACAGTAGATTTTAAAAAATGCTAATAATAAAATAGAATTATATATTACAATCTATCTTATCATGTTGTATTTTCTTTGATGTGTTGATAGTTCATTTGCTGTTGATAATGTGCTTGTGTTTAATTGTATAGTTTCACCTCCAGTTGCCTTGGCAATAGGAAATCAAGTTGCCTCTGCGACCACAGCTGGTCTTGGGGAGGCAACTTGATTTCCTATTGCCAAGGCAACTGGAGGTGAAACTATACAATTAAACACAAGCACATTATCAACAGCAAATGAACTATCAACACATCAAAGAAAATACAACATGATAAGATAGATTGTAATATATAATTCTATTTTATTATTAGAATTTTTAAAATCTACTGTAATCAAGTATCTAAATTTTAATCAACCTAAAATGGAATAGGGCAATTTTTGAGAATGCCTATGATTCCTAAAAGAATTAGCACAAATCTACTCTAGATCCTTTGACATCCTTTTTGAGATGCCCATAAATTATATTTATTTCAAGTTCACCTCATTTTTGATTTGAAATTTGGTTCTTGGATTTGACAATCCCGCAAATTCAGATTGGTTAAGTTTTACATGATGTCTATGATTTGTTTGAAATACAGGAAATCTCAAATTGTACATTAGAATCCTGCATTTCTGATTCATGTATCCTGCATTTTTTTGCTGAGTTCTGTCTTTTGTTAGTTGAGTTATATGCTCAAGGGATTCAAAATTTGCCAATTTAAATGAATCAAAAAAATTCAAATTAAATGTTTGATTTTATTAAATATTTTAATTTTCACTCAGCTGAGTTGCCCGCAAAAGTGATTTGAAATTTGGACCAAGGATTTGACAATCCCGCATTTTTACGTTCAGGTTCTGAATTTACAGTATATTGTGTCAAAATAAATAGTCTGGTGGCCTAATGTTAAGCAGAAAACCATATCTGTACCAAAAAAGTTAACTGCATATACAAAAACACTAGCACAACAGCACTTAAATCTACAGTCAACCAGTATCTGATCAAAAATTACTCAAGGTTTGGGGCTTGGATGTAGTAGACCCCTCTCAAAAGCCAGAGAGCAACAGTGCTCCCAAGTTGTAGCCGTAGACTTTTCACAACCTGGCTAATCTTCTGGGAGACCAAAGAAAAAATCAGAAACATTAAACTGCTTCACTAAAAAAGAAACTGTCTCTGATCATGACACAGAATAATATGTTATCACTGATAGAGTCCACAAATTAACAAAAAAATAATGAAACCAAACTGCCAAAAAAGGCAACAAAACACTCCCAATACTATCCTATTGCCTACAGGAAAATGTAAGAGTGGAAAGGCTCAATAGCATCCTTATTTATACCTTGGATAATATCATGGATATAAAGACAAAGATACCTGGCCACTGCACATCAAGCATGTACTGTAGTTTTATAGCCTGCTAAGATAAATGAAACTGACAAAGTCTAAAAGTCAAAACCAAGGAATTTATAACAAATTACAATAGATTTGGATCCAAATTGATCTTTTTTATTCTGAAATGATTTTGTTTATCCCAACAGGCTATAAAACTACTATACTTCTAGTATTCAGAGTCAGAGCCAACCAAATAACTGGTTAATCCCTTGTTAAACTCACCTATGAATATAATCCGGAATTTGCCATCTATAATGATCAAACCCATGAGATACTCTCCAAAGAAAACCACCAAAGGAGAGACATAACCCTGCACTGAAAATACAAGGCTAAAAGCCAAAGTGGCAGCCACTAAAAGAATGGCCTAACAGAAGTTTGCTTCTCAATTAATTTCTTGCCCTTGGCATCTCAGTATGGGCCCTTTCAAAAACAACAAGGAACTAGAATCAGTACACGAAGGAACAAGAAAGGCTATTAGGAACTGCTTTAACATGGCACATATATTTTGGATTTTTAGTGCCAAAAAGCCCATACTAAAGAAATATTACAGTAAATACCTTGGATCAAGAAAAGAAGACCATTCTAGTACCCTGTTTCTTACCACCAGCTAACTACAAGGCCATCAGACATCCACTGTCAAGACCAGACCTACACTGATATCCTTGTTACAAAAGACTAACTCCTTAAATGATAAGTGTGTCAAGGAAGCGGATTTGAACCCTCTAACCTTCTATTTTTGATGATTCTCACTTTCTCTTTTGCTATAATAATAGTTCAGTCATATAAAAATCAACCATACTATCACTCCACTCATAATTAATCCTTGGACATCAATAGGATTAAGTTGCAATATATTTAGTTTAAAATAGAACCTATTATTCAAAAATTTCTTCCTCTGTTTAATTCTTGCTTTCCTCTGTAGGATACCTTGTTGTCCCTTTAACTATCTTCATCTAACTTTCAAAGTCTAATTTTACTGGGATAAAAGACTAGCTGATATATCACCCCCATAAATTTGAGACCTCACATTTGTTATGTAAATAAGATCCAAATTCTGGAAGAAGGCTTTACTTTATGCTTATGAAACTATATTTGGCACTGGCTTTCATTTTATTCCTGAATTATATACCTGTGCTAATTGTGCCTTTTAAACCTGGAAGGGGCTTCAGCTTATTGATTTTTAGTGCATGATGTTGAACCATTAGGTATCCCAGTTTAGTGCAACTGTGGTTGATTTTGTTTTGTATCTGGTTACAACTTTTGGGCTGTGCTTGGCTGTTCACTGATGGGCAGATTTATATCCTGATTTCGATTCTCGGAACCGCCCTTTGCTATCCTAGGCTGGCTTGGGATCTGTTCATCTCAATAGCTTTGGAAACTTGTGTGTTATCCCTTCAATGATCCTGATATGTTGTTATATTGAATGGTATATTTCTTGATCTATAATCAAAGACCTTATGTGGGTATCCCTTTTTATTCATCAACTTTCCCCTAGTGTTATTTTGAGCATTGGAGGTTCAGCAGAGTGGTTTGGGGTATAAATCAGGTTATCCAATTAAATTTTAGGGATTGGGATGCTTTAAGTAGGATGGGTATATATTTAAGTTGTAAGATCACTTTGGAGTAGCAGACCTCTACTTTTTAAAATCAACTTACACATCATAATTGGACAGTGTTTTTTAAGTACCACTTCTAGCATTATAATATTTATATCAACGAAAACGTATATAGTCAAATCGTTTCAGCAGGCGGGCCTGGAGATTAAATCGTTGTACTACCAAGCATGGCTTTAAAGTTAAATAAGCCAGCATCTTTTATCAAGATACAGGCTCCATTTGAAGCCCCAAGATATTTTCGAACAAAAAGGTTCACTAAGTTTTCCGATCCAGATAAGCATTCGTTTTTAATTTTTAATTATAATTTATATTTTTAATTTTTAATTTTTAATCGAAATGCGGTTTATAGCTGAGCAAAGGTTTGATTCAAAGCAGTCTCCTTGACGAATCAGGATGGAGCAGCCCTAGCTACAATATAAGGAATCGTAAATTTGTTTATAACATAGGGACTCAGACCTAATATTTCAAAATACCTGAACTATAAGGGAGCAACTCAGGTACTTCAACGGACCCTCCAATCTTTATGCTCTTTAAACGGAACTTACCCCTTTTAGCTTAGATTGGTTTAAAGATGACCTCCATCGCGAAAGAAGGTCGAAGACTTTTTAAAGATAATAAAGGGTCTGCTTTAACAGATTCTCCTCTAACCACAGAGGCTTCGAGCTTTCTAAATGAGTTGCACAACCCTTGTATAGGGGAAAGGCTGATTGTCCAAACAGATCAGCAGTTCAATAGCTTGGCAATGGTTGCTAAGCAGTTGGCAGCAAGAGGAGCTACAAGTAACCCTTCCTCATTAAGAGAAGAGAACATCTTCATCGGGGTCTTGACTAGGCACTTCGAGCAAGTTGTTAGTAATCATATGAAATGGGGCAAAGTAATATTGCAACGATAATTTTTATTGTTCATGCCTTTTCTAATCATGTTTTCATAGCAATTTAATAATGAAATAATAAATAACAAAATAAATTGTTTTCAAAATATACCATAACTTTAGCACTAGCTTTTTAGACCCAACTTGAAAGTTTATTTAGGTTTACTGCTCGAAATTCTCTGTTAAATCACTTTACACTTACAAACCTATATTTACATTCTTTTAAAGTTAATCCTTTCAAGAAGAAAATAATAACAAAATAAATTGTTTTCAAAATATACCATAACTTTAGCACTAGCTTTTTAGACCCAACTTGAAAGTTTATTTAGGTTTACTGCTCGAAATTCTCTGTTAAATCACTTTACACTTACAAACCTATATTTACATTCTTTTAAAGTTAATCCTTTCAAGAAGAAAATAATAACAAAATAAATTGTTTTCAAAATATACCATAACTTTAGCACTAGCTTTTTAGACCCAACTTGAAAGTTTATTTAGGTTTACTGCTCGAAATTCTCTGTTAAATCACTTTACACTTACAAACCTATATTTACATTCTTTTAAAGTTAATCCTTTCAAGAAGAAAATAATAATAAATTAAATAGTGGGCCCTTCAATTGCTACATGATTTAAGCCATCCCCTATCCGGTATTCATATCTTGAGGCTATAATCTTACATTCCAATAGATCTCCCTCAAACCTCTCTCGGGAAAAGTTTTTTCAATAACAACATCAGAAACTATCTCGAGAAGATTATTTTGCTTTGTCTTCAAGTACACCCTCCTTTACCAGACTTCGGGTATTACCTCTAAACTACCAATGCTGATTTTTTCAAGGGCTGAGGGTATATTTCAGTCCCCTCGTCCTGGACCGCATGTCGCTTTAGATTTGATCGAGGTATTTCCTACTATTTTCCTAGTGCTTGATGTAGCATTTATAATTTGTATCCTTTAGAGTGACCTAAACACTCAAGCAGATTCAATAGCTTCTGCGGATGCGCTTCATTGGCTTCCGGAGGCTTTACTTTTACAGCTCCCAGAAATCTTTATACCGGCGCTGCTGTTGAACCATTTAAATACGCCCATTCCGAAAGTTCTACTTGAAACCCCCCTGACTACCCAAAATCAATTCGCAGTCCTTGACTCATCGATCTCTTTCTCGGGGCTTAAATTTTATAAAGCGAAAGGGAAAAAATACAATGAACTGCTACACAAGTATTTAGTAAAGGCTACTAGAACGTATCTAGAAGCATGCGCTCCTGAAAATTCTTCATCGCCTGCTCAACTCACAGGTACATGTGCTTCGTGGCCTTATTCTTAACCACTTTAGATTGGCATAGAAACATGTTTTCCAGGCTTCTACAGCTTCTGATTTCGGGGGCTATCTCCTTCCAAGGTATTTCCTCATCAAGATGGGGTTAAGACCGTTTAGATTTTTTCCGTGTTCTGTCTAGCTGCGAACCTGCCCAGCTGTTTAGGGTGATTTCTGTGGAGTACCGTACTCCCTTTTCAACTGTCCAAAGCGAGGAACCCAGGTAAGGGGGTACATAGGATGTATTTACAGTCAACAGTGAGGGCAAAGATATATTGGAGCTTTGGCTACAATTTCTATCGCTTTTGTCGTCAACTTTAGCTTCGTCTACATCGTTTGTGGATCTTGTTTGGCTCTTGGATGAATGGCTTGCAGTTTTTTTCGAACAAGAGTTTAACAAGGATGATAATTTGAAACCAGTGCCAGAAATCCTAATCAATGCTATGATGCATCTAAGAGTTCTGGTAAGGATATGCTGCCGATGTAGACTAATAACTAGCTGCAAGAAACTGTCAAAGCGGTGTTCATTAATGATTTTTTAAACTACGAGGCGCCAATTCAAGATTGGATGGCTCGTCTCAAATTCAACCAACGTTGTCTTTATCGCGAGCATGCGCGTGGATCATGCGCCAACCCGATCAAGGCGCTTGGCGATTGTCTCCTGAGGCTCCTCCACTCGAAAAAAAGGGCAATTATGGATCGTGAACTTTATTCTTCGCGCTGCGACTCGCTTTACACGGCGCTGGAATGTTTGTTGATGAACGTAGCCACTAAAGAAGAATTGCAGACTCACATGGCGTACCTAATGACTGCTTTCAAACTTGAATCGAATAGCTACAACACCCCTATAGGGGACTACCTTAATCGTCTTTTTCAGTTCTATCTGAAATCGCTTGGTGGCAACGAAACTAAGTAAGAACATGAAAAAAGTTGAACTAAATTCCAGTCTCATTGGATTTCTGAAGGCTGCTGATAGTAACAGCCTTCCCTCGCTTCTGAACAGCATCATTGCCCTTGCGCGCCTCAAGTCAATTGTTCTTACTAGTCAGTCCGAAGTATTCCGAGCCATCATAGGCTTAGCTAAGGACAATTTCGAAAACAAACATGCGGTTTTGGCTCTCGTGGAGCTATGCCTTATGTATTTGGACGAAAACTCAAAGCCCCCCGTCACAACGCTGCCTTCCATATACTACAAAATGAGTGATTTCGGATTCAAAGCTCTCTTCTTTGCCTTCCAAGAGCGATACCGCTTTGGCACAGAGACAGACTTAATTATCGGAATCGCCAAGAAATTGCTGTGCCGATTGCTGTCACTTCAGGACCCGTTTGTCTTCATCAAGCAGCTCTTTTCTTTTGTAGTACCTGCACAGCCACCACCGAAACAAGCCCCTGCTCCCGTAGACCAACGCAAATCCATGTCCAGACTAATCGACGAGAACAAGATCCATTATTTCTTTAGTGATTTCAACAAGCCTATCTTTGAACCTCTACCAGCCCAGACCATTCCAAACTCATCCAAACCGAACTCTTTCCCACTCAACATCCTCGAGGCGCTCGGCTCCAATAAAGCAGCCGATGCTGTTAAATGCAATATACTTGATCTTATGGACCTTTGCCTCACGCTCTCGCAAATCGGTAAGCATTCGCAGGTTCCAATCTAACTGCTTAGAACCTGACAGTACTTTCCTGATTGCTGGTGCCATTGGACTGACATTTGATATTTGCGGTGAGTCGGTTGTTGAACTGTCTACCCTGCCTGATTTTAAGGTATCTGATTTTCAGCCTAAAAGAGATGTCATGATCCTTGCCCGGTTTAAAGAGCACCCCATCTTAATGGATATGTTAGCTTTGATTTCTTCTGGTAATACTTGTCAGTAACCCTGCTAAAGTTTTCAGAGCCGACTGCGTTTAAAAAGGCCCAAGTTGTTTGGGCATCTTTGTTTAGGTCTCTCATGCACTTTTGGACTCGCAAGTTTTCCAATAAGCCTTCTGAATTTCCTAAAGAACTGTTCCTAATTAAGCGTCTGGTGCATATCCTAGGCCTTGCTAAATGGCTGCCACCGCCATATCATTATGTTTCTGAGCTGTTTGATCTCATCGATAGTCACGAAGTCGGGGAAATTCTCCTGTTTAGTATTTGGCCATTGCTGCGCAAGGTTAAGACTCCAGCTAATCCTCGCGTCATCTCTGGCCCTATACCCACAATCGGAGCCTCCATCAGCCTTTCCAACTCTCTTAATTTAGATTACGTCCCTCCTGAGCTCGACATAATCATTAGAGCACTCAAGGCTCATACTTCCGAAACCCTCCACTTGTTCCCGCTTATATATGCTCGCACCTAATGACTTGCCATAATGCCAAGTTTTACAAGCTGGAGTAAATATGTCTTGCATTTTTTAACTCGTATATTTAAAATCTTTCGGTTCCAGTCACACTAGTAAATTAACTTTGACTCTTAATAAACATGATAGTATGCCTATTTGACCTTTCAAAGAAACAAAAACAGCAGTAATTTAACAATTGAAGTACTGATCTGACATGACCAATAAACCTGAATGAGTTTGAATCAAATCTATGTTGACAGTATCCTAAAAGATTGTGATAAATCAATATCTCCCATCCTGTGCTTTCCGGAGCTGTTGAGATGAATGAACAAAAGCCGGCTCAGACCAATCCAAAGCTGCGCACGAAACCAAATACAAGCGCACAAGTTCTCTTCAGCAGTATCAGACAATGAATATGCATGATATTTTTGTTGTGGCACAGCAAACACATCAATCCCAGGAAAAAACGTCACCACACTCAAAGCCAACAATCCACAGATGGACAAAGACCAGATCAAACTTGCCCAAGGATATTCCAGACTTCAAACAACACCCAGATGTATATTGTTTCTACAGAAAGGTATGCTTAGAACACCGAACCATCAGATATAGAGCCCACAGTAATCAAGTACACCGCAAACAACCCCAGCCAAACGACATTGTACTTCCATCTCATTCCGGTTAAGGGCACACCCCGAAAGGGGAAGAGAACTACCTATAGCCAACCCAGATAGTTTCATTTAGAGATGAGGGGATCGAATGCTAGAATCCGGCTTCCCGATTAGATCTTCCAAGGCTGGCTAGCCATCCATTAACAAGTTTCAACCCATACTGAACCTTTGAAAAGAAGTATGTTTCTCCTGTTCCCATTAAAAATTTGTTGCGGTTTAAAATGGGGGTTTCAAGTGATAGTGAGTTTGCCCTTGTTGATGCTCAGTATCAAGAGCGTGTGGCAGTCAGCAGCCAAGAGAAAGGGGCTAGGCTTCTGCTGTATACCCCCAGCACTTTAACTACACTCAGGAGAAAGAAGGGCAGGATGTTCCTGCTGCTGTAACTGGTGCTCTGTTGTTTGGACATCTCACAGAGACTATTGCTGACCAGGGCAATCATCAGGCCCTTGCATTGAAAGGCATTAAAAGTTATCTATCACCAGCCAATGACACCCAGACGAGATCTCACAAGAATAAGCTGATCTGCATCTCTAAGTCTCAAGAGGCTAACTCAAGTTGAACCACAAAGAAAGTGATGAGAGCGACTTGTGGGGAAGCTTCAAATATGGAATTTAAGAAGGGAAGAAGTATATTTTATTGGATAATACTTTAGACTTATATAGCATGTGCTGTGGCGGAGATTTAGTCAGATCAAATATAAGGAGGGCCATGTGGGGATGGGTTTGAGTCATTGGATACTTGGACAGTCATGTGATATTGGCTTGTTGCCATTTCTGACATGTCAAGCTGCATATTGAAAAGGCACCAAATTGGGTGATGACTGGATGTTAAGTGTGATGACAATAGCTGGAACACTCGTACATCCAGCTCCTTGACAAAAGGTTAAAAAGTGTAACTAATCAGGCTATCCATGTAAAGTTACGCCTCCCCCTTAGGCCTCCACTTCAATCCTCACCAAATGCTTGGGGATCTCTACCAAATTGTGTTTGAACATTTATCCAAAAAGTTACTGAGAAGGCCCAAGGAAAGCCCTCAAATTAATATTTGGTGGTTTATTCTGAAGATGCCCCTACCCAACCCACCCAAGAGACACCCCTGGTTAAACATCATGTGCAAGAGCAGCTGGGAGCAGTGGCAATTGCATCCAACACAGGTTCCTCAATTCTAGCCGAGCTGGGTCTCCTGCTTGATTATGTCCATTCCAAATTTGCCAAGACTTTCTGCCCAAGGAAAGCACACATATTTCTTGTATCTTTGGTTGATAAGTCTTGCGGCATTTGATCTTCCACCCCAATCCCATCCCCTCCCTTAAATGAATGCAACAGCTGTAAAAGACCTTACTTCATTGTTATATAAATCAATAGAGTTTGAAACTTGTTAGTAGTTCTGGCTATTTGGGTTTTCTGTTGCTTTTAGTGTTCAGTTGATTCCATCCCCTTTAGCAGCCCTAGAATTTTTGGTGACAGCCTTTTGGCTGTTACTGAAACTGTGATCTTATAACTGGTTGAGAGCAAGGCTCTATTTCCCCATAACCTGCTCCCCAACTCTCACAATCCAGGAGCTTATGGCCATGAACCCAGGTATTTTAAAATTTCAGACAGGTGCAGCACACTTCAGGTTTACCAGGCAGCCATCATAAGGGGCAACCTCCAGAATTAACTCATACAGAATGTAACATCCTCAATGTTGACTATTTCAAAAATTGTTTTTGCTTTATCTTTTATAATTTCAACTAAAAGCTCAAAATAAAAATCAAACATTGCTTCTATTATCAGTGTCAATTATTTAATCAAGAAAAAAATCATCTTTAATATCAAGAATAAGAAAAATATTTTTGAGAATTATCAACATGGAGGATGTTCCATTCTGTATGAGTTAATTCTGGAGGTTGCCTCATAAGGGGGTTTCACAGGGTACAAAATCATAACCCCCTAATCAAGGTAAAGGCTTTAATCTCTAAAGAGATATCACATGCACATATATGTATCTTACCATGCCATTGCTGTTGCAGAACGTCCCTGAACTCAAGCCAACCCAGGACATATACCTACTGGGCCACTGTGATATCTGGGTATAAAGGCAGATAGTAGATGTGGGGATGCCCAGTGCTGCCATCTTGGTGCTGTCAAGTTTATACTTCTGGGAAGTATAATAAATGGAAGAAGGGAAAGATTTAAGAAGGGAATGATACTTTATTGGATATGAATATAGAATAATATATAGTGTCATGACAAGCCACATATTGTCCATGTACGTCATGGGAGTCATAGGGCTTATCTGAGTAATGTTCCTCTTGATTCACGAGGCTTAATCAAGTTGTTTTCCATTTAGGACCTGTATTGAGTTATCCCCGTCATAGATGGTTGACTGATAATGGTGCCACCAGTTTACTGACTGGCCAGTGAGCCATTTGGTGATCTACTCAGGGTGTTAATTCACTGAGAGGGAGTAATCAAAGATGTTGCGACATCTCCCCCTGGGGTGCTGGAAGGCAGAGCCTTGGGGATCTTCTTAAGAGTGTTGGGGACGCGTGCTTGGTATTGATCCAGTTTGGCATTGGGAACAGGGAGTCTGGAGTTTTTTTGTGCTGTTCTTGCTTTGCACAGGCAGAGGCGGCTGTGGTGCATACGTTTTAGTTCAGTCCAAGCTCCTATTCCTTTGATGAGGTAGGTGTTGTTGGGCTTGACTTCCATGACAATGCCTGGTCCACCCAGTCCTGGGTTCAATTTGTGTTGGTCGTGGTTGACAACCCAGATTTTTTCCCCAACTTGGAATTTCTCTTGTTGCAATGGGATTGTTTCCCTTTTGACCCTTTGACGTTCCATTTCCTCTTGGCCCTTTCTGGCTTGTAGTACATTGGGGTCACTGTCATCTGGCACCTTTTTGGGCAGATGTAACCGTGGTCCTGCTGATGTACTAACAAGAGCAGGCTTTTTTCCATAGACAAGTTCATAAGGGCTTTTGCCCGTATTGCGGTTAACTCTTGTTCTACAGACCATGAGCGCGGTTGGGAGCATGTCAACCCAGGACTTTGGATTGTTAGCAGATAACTTACTGAGGGCTTCTACAAGCGCGCTGTTTAGTTGTTCTACTCATCCATTTGCTTGAGGGTGATATGGGCTGGTAGTGATGTGTTTTATCCCATTCTTGGCAAGATAGATGTTGGTGTCAATAGCTTTAAGTTCAGTGCCTCCATCTGTGATCAGGAGGTCAGGCTTTCCAAACTTTGCTATGATCTCCTTGCCAATGAATTGTCTCACGTCATTGCCTTTGTGCTCTTTTGTGGCTTGCGCTACAGCCATCTGGTTGTATAGTTGATAGCTGTTATGATGTACTTCTTGCCCTTGTTTTTGCCAGGCATTGGTCCCACAAAATTCAGTGACCATACCTTAAAGGGATGTGTGATGGATACGGGTACTACCAACTTGGGTGATGTTTTGGTTTGGGTGTACTTCTCACAGACTTTGTATTGTTCCAGTACCTCTCTGATATCATCTAGCATGTGGGGTCACCAGTAGCGTGTCTTGAGGTATTCAGGCAAGTTTCTGCTGCAGGTGTGTCCAAGGTCTCTGTGATGTCAGAGGATTGTGTCAATATTTTGTGTTGACAGGACGTAGGGTACAGTATCACCATTTGGAAGTATTTGGTGGAGGGTACATTATACCTTTTTAAACATATGTTTGTTCTTAAGGAACTTCTCTTGGATGTCCATTGGTGTGCCAGGTGGGAACCCTTCCTGGAGATTCCCCATGATTAACATGGGCCATTCAGCGTTGCCATCAGTGCAAAGGATGTGTTTATTGTATAGCCTTGACAGGGCATCTGCAGTAAGCATTTCTTTGACTGGCTTATATTTGATTTTTATGGGGTATCTCTGTATGAGATTCATCCATTTGGCTTGTCTCTTTGACAAGTGTTGTTGCATTTTGAAGAATATCAGCAAATTGTGGTCGGTGAGTACCTTGAACATTTGGGCTCCTTCCAGGTAGCATTGCCACTTTATGAGGCAGTGTATGATGGCTACCAACTCCTTGTTGTGTATGGTATATCTTTGTTTGCCGTCAGACAAATTCCTTGATTCATATGCCATGGGGAGGAAGTCATTTTCTGCTGTTTGGATACAGAGTACTCCTCCTATGGCATAATCAGAAGCATTGGTTTCTATCTCATAGATTCCCTCACAATTTGGGTATTGGAGGATAGGGGCGGTGACCATGCGTTCCTTCAGTTGGCAGAAGTGTTGATCACATAGTGATGTCCAGAAAAACTTGGTTGTTTTGCCCGTGATTGCAGACAGGGGGCTGTTAGGGCACCCCAATCAGGGATAAACCTTCTAAGGTAGGCTACCATTCCAAGGAAGGTGCATAGTTACCTCTTATTTCTTGGAGCTGGCATCTCTTTTATGGCACATATCTTGTCTGGGTCTGGTTTGATTCCGTACTTGCTGATAATGTGACCAAGGAATGGGAGTTTTGTCAAGAAGAATTCACACTTTGACGGTTTTGCAACCAGTTGGTTTTCTTCAAGGGTGCAGAGGACCAGGCATACGTCTTCCCAGTGTTGTTTAAGGTTAGGACTGTAAATCATGATGTTGTCCAGGTAGATAATTGCTTGTTTTCCAAAGTGTTCCTTGAAAACTTTGTTCATGAAGGTCACAAAAATACTGGGAGCGTTTTTAATGCCAAAGTTGAGAACAACACATTCAAAGGATCTGTATTTAGTTCTAAATGCGGTCTTTGGAATGTCTTCAGGTTTCACACAAATTTGGTGATAACCTGCTGTCAAATCAATTTTTGTGAAGATTTGGGACCCCCCAGGGCGTCAAAAAGGTTGTTAATTAGGTGCAGGGGATACATGTTCTTAATTGTGACCTTGTTGAGCGCTCTATAGTTGGTGACCAGGCAGAGTCCTCCATCTTTCTTTGCCACAAAGAAGACAGCAGCACCAAAAGGCAATTTTGATGGTTGTATGAGCCCTTTTTTGAGTGCTTTGTCAAGGTAAGCCTTTAGGGTGTTGTCTTCTTGTGGTGTGAGGTGGTAGATAGACTGTGCTTTAGGTACACTCCCTTTGAGGTCAATTTTGTGTTGTATGCTGCAGTCAGGAGGTAGTCCTGGCAGTGTTTATTGGAAAACAATGGGGAACTTGTTAACTAGCTAGTCTTGGATGTAGTTGTTTTTACGTTGAGCCTCCGTATTCTTGAAGTGGATGGCCTTGTATGTGAAGGTACTCCAATTGATCTTGCTAGGGTCGTTTTCCTCTTCTGTTTCCATGATTTTCACAAATACATGGTCTCTCATAAGCGTATCAAGGTGAGTTGGATAAACATGGTGGTGTACTTCTCCTCTTTGTATGGTGAGGGTAGCACTGTCCCAGTCAATATGAGGCTTGGTCTTTTTCATCCAGTCCAGGCCAAGTATAACATCATACTTGGGCATTGGTATAATTGGGCCGCTGAGTGTGGTTTGTACGTCTCCAATTTGGGTGTGGAAAGGTTTTGCCTCTTGAGTGACTGGTGTGCTTCTGTTGTCTGTCATGATAACTTTCCTGATATTGCTTCAAGTGGTTGGTAGTCTCATGAGGTCAGCAAATTTCTTGTTGACTAGGGATTGGTCTTCTCCAGTGTCAAATAGTGCAGTGCCTTGATATCTGCAAAAACAGAAAGGATAAGTGAGGAGTTTATTTCCAGTTTGGGCGGCAAACAGTAGAGGGTTGCTGGAGGGTACTTGGATCATGGTGATTGAATCCACGTCCTGGTCCCTGTACAAGTCTTGTAGGTTGGGGGAGGGCAACTTGCCTAAGCACTCCCCTGAGCTTTTCCCTCCTCATTGGTATCTTTGATGCTTTCCTGGTTGGCTTATGTAGTGTGATTCCCAGTTTGAGGATGGGTGTTATTGGCTCAATTGTTTTTCTTGTTGAGTCAAGGATCCTTTCTAGCTGAAGGACTCTCTTTGCGCTTGTTGGTAGCATGTATATTGTTAGATTTAGGGCTGCATGTTTGCCTTCCAAGAATACTTTCTCAAGGTTCTTGCAGCAGGTCATATCAACTGATGTCTAATGTGCATGGGAAGGCCATTGTAGAAGTCCAAGTATGGCACAGGTTCATCAAAGTTGATGATGTTGGGTGCGCAGTCACATAGGTCTTTGTATACAGCAATGTACTCCTCAGTTGTTCCTGTCATCTTGAAGGCTCAAAGTTATGTAATGATTACTACGTTGGAATTCTTCATGGAGAAATTTTTGAGGAATGCACTCTTGAATAGCTCCCAGTCTCCCTTTTGGTTGGGGTGTTGGGCTATTCATCCTCTTAAAAAAAGTGATGAAGTTCCTGTAATGTGGAGGACAATTTTGCTGACCCAGAGTCTTTGAGGGTATTCCACTTTCTCAAATTTGCTTTGTGTACTGTTAATCCAAAGAGAGGCGTTTTCTCAGAGTAGTCCCATGAAGGCGCCAATTTCAGCTGTACACAGGCGTTGGAATACAATATTGGGTATCTCAGGCTGCTGTGGTGCTGTTATGGTTGGTACTGTGGATAACAGTCTGTGGGCTTTGGGAGTGTTGTATTGTTCAATGGGTACAAGGACATTGTTGTAGATAACAAAACCTGTGTGAACGTCTTGTCCTTCTTTGTAGTCTCTCCAGCCGTTAGAGAGTACCAATGTTTGGGTCTTTTTCTTAGGAGGAATTTTTCCTTTGAGTTGGGTAGGTATGGATAACCTACCTGTGCTACCACTGTCGAGTTTATACTTCTGGGAAGTATAATAAATGAAAGAAGGGAAAGATTTAAGAAGAGAATGATACTTTATTGGATATGAATATAGAATAATATATAGTGTCATGACAAGCCACATATTGTCCATGTACGTCATGGGGGTCATGGGGCTTATCTGAGTAATGTTCCTCTTGAGTCACGAGACTTAATCAAGTTGTTTTCCATTTAGGACCTGTATTGAGTTATCCCCGTCATAAATGGTTGACTGATAATGGTGCCACCAGTTTACTGACTGGCCAGTGAACCATTTGGTGATCTACTTGGGGCGTTAATTCCCCAAGAGGGAGTAATCAAAGATGTTGCAACAGTGCAAATTCTCTTAAACCCTTGCAGGAGGGGTAGGTCAAGTCTGCTGTATACCATATAATCCAGAATTGGTGGTGCTGTCCAGAAAGCTCCTCACACCAGCCGTTTGATTTCATTATTTGTATATTTTATTACAAGATGGGTGTAACTTCCCAGGATTTGGGCCTCAGAAGAGCCATAATGACACAAGTGGCAAAGAACTTCACCTGGATTCTTTTAGGGTGCTTTGGCAGCTTTACCAAGAGGGGCTGTGTTCTATCAAACTTTGGTTGATTATGTTTGAGGATACAAATATATGCCCATCATGGAGATCATGCTGGAGATATGAAAGTCCAAATGGGCCAAATTTATGGTCTACTTGAGCTATCAAACAAAGGCCAACTAAGTTTCAAAGGACATTATCCAAGAGGTGGGGATTCAGTGCTCCATGTATCCACTAGTACATGCAGATTATTATCATGCAGATATTGTATTTTACAAAATAGGCTGTATAGTAAGATCCAGGGGTCCACAGCAATATATATGTATGCACCTGGCTTTAGATAACTATATTAGCTTATTTAACCAGAGGGTTGTCTCTGGTATTTCTTCAAGCCAGTATTCCATATGTTGAATGTGGTAAATGGACACCACAACCCTTGCACCCTCTAACCACCCTGCCCGTTTTAAACTGCACCACATATGTCAGAGAAGAAATACTCAATGTTTAATAATTCTGTCAGTAATACTAGCAAGGATCTTTTAGACTTCCCTATACACACCTAACCCTCCCTCTCATCTAACCTGGTCCAACCTGTCATTGTCAGGAATATTCCTGACATGAACAAAATTTCTACACTTATCCCATTTGGGGCAAGAAAGAAATTATGGGCCCAAACAATTCTCAGAATGACAAAAACTTTCCCAGCCACAATTGGGGAAATAATTTTAAAGTCAAAACAGAACTTGGGAATTCCCAGGTTAATTTATCATCTGGGCAGGCGCCTGCTGCAGTTGCACAGGTGCCTGCCAGCACCTCCTGCCAGCCTTCTGCCTGCTTGCTGCCTGGGTCCCAGCCTGCTGCCAGCCACCCACCCAGGTTCCAGTCCTCACTCCCCTCCAGCCAATCAGAAGCCAAAAAAGCATGTAGCCAATCAAATACTTACCTTTCAAAAGGTTTAAAAATGAAGGACCAAAAATACATTGCTGAACAACCTGTCAAGAATCTGGATGTACAACTATTCTGGCTACCGCCAATCCACTTGTCATCCAGTAATTGCCCAATTTGATGCCCTTCTAATGTCCAGTTTGACATGCCAGAAATGGCAACAAAGCAATATTGTATGACTGTCCAAGTATCCAGTGACTTGAACCCATCCTACACATGACCAACCCCTAGGTTTGATCCAACTAAAGCTCTGCCACAGCCAAAGCTATATAAGTCTAAAGTATTAACCAATAAAATATACTTCTCTTCTCTCTCATTTCCATATTTGAAGCTTCCCCAAAAAGGCGCTCTTCATCACTGGTAGCAGCTACAGTTTTTTGACCACACCCATGAAAGAGAAAATGACTGACCAAAACCCGCCCACCTTTGCTCACATACTCAACCAGGCCACATCCCAGGATACCTGGAAGACGTACTTCTGTGCCCACAATATTGACAAAGATATACCTAGTGGATGTACCTTATTTGAAGGTCTGGTCATGCCCAAAGCATGTACCAAGATAATTCAATACAGTTGCTCTCTTCAACCACAAACAAACACACAACCACCTATCACAGGTGAAGTTACCAACACCAAATACATTGGTATCAACAAGTTCTTTGGTAAAAACAAAGAAAACATCATTAACAGGCTAGATCACTCAGCTGCTAAACTCTGCGCCAGCCACATCCCCCATAAGAAATGGGTCCAGGAAGCCAGCAAGCACCTTTAAGAGGCTGCAGCTAACTGGTTTACCACTTGGGTTGGCTCACAAACTGACAACCAGCTTGACAACTGGAAAGAGTTCAAAGTGGACATCACCCACAACTTCTGTGTCACCAAATCCCTCCAAGACATTGCAATACAGCTCAGCAATCTTCCTCAGAAGACCACTATCACAGCCTACGTAAATCAATTTGAAGAGATACACTATAAGATCCAGAATCCAGCACAAGCTAACAACATACACACTAGAGCATCATTCATCAAAAGAATGAAACCCTCTGTTACTGCCCTTATCTGCCCAGAGGCCAACACCTCCATGCCTACACTAATTGCAGAAGCCAAGCATGCAGAAAAATGCGCAAACATGGAATATGCTGCACACAACAGCAACCAATCCTCAAATGGCAATGGCAGAGAAAACTCTAATGGCAAAAAACGCCAAAACACCAATAATAGCAACAGAAAATCTGACTTTAACAATGACAATTGCAGTCAGAGTGCAAACTGCTCCCGTCCCAAGAAAGAGGACACTGCAAAGGTGAACAATGCTGAAACAGCAACCTGCTATGAATCTGAACCCACATTCTCTGACCTTGAAGGTCTCAAAACAGAGGAACTGGGAAAAGAGGAGGGGGAACAGGCTTAAGTGCCCCTGTCTCCCCCCAACATGACAAGAAATTATACCAAGGCACAAACTTTGCTGCTCGCATCCCACAGGTCCTGCAATCCTCTATTTTTATGAGCATAAAAATTAATGATTGCTCACAACTTCTTGTCTACCCATGTACTTATAAATCTCATACACATAAAATTTTATTCAACTCTGATGTACAACACACTATGGTTAGCAAACCATTTGTAACCAAATACAAAATACCAGTTGTCAAATCCAACTTCAAATACACCAGAATGGCAGACAAATCAAAGGTTCTACTTGAAGGCAAAACAACTCCCTTCAGAGTTGACCTCCAAGGCATACAAACGTCCATCAAAGGACTTGTCATGAACAACATAAACTACGACATTGTAGCAGGCATAGACTGGTTCACCCAAGTGAACCCCAGCGTATATTGCAAAACAAAGACCATGTCCATCAAAATGCAATGGAGTCAATTTTAATATCCTCAAAGAACCCAACAATCTCATTCTAAGAGACACAGTATTTGTCCAGTTCATAAACCAAGACAACTCAGAACCTCTAACCAAAGATAGTACCCTCCACATAATAAGGTACACCAAATTCAATAATGTACAAACAACAAAAATCCAATGACTGGAACTTTCAAAACTCCTAAATGAATACGCTCATGTATTCAAAGAAGAACTCACAGAGTTACCCCCCAAACAGGAGGTCACACATGGCATTGACCTATGTAAAGCCATGCCTAAACCTGCGTTCCTCTACAGACTCTCCCCCATGGAGACCCAAACACTCAAAACACACATTGAGGACAATCTAGCAATAGGATATATTTGCCCGTCTGAATCCCTGTGGGGAAGCAGTTTTCTTTGTAAAGAAAAAGGAAGGATCCCTGCGCCTAGTAACTGATTACAGAGCGCTAAATGCAAGCACATTAAAAAACAAATAACCCCTTCCACTCATAAAAAATATGTTTGCAAGACTCTCTGGACCAAATGTTTTATCAAAAATCAACCTCACATCAGGTTATTTCAAGTTGAAGTGAAAGAAAAAGACATACCAAAAACTGTGTTCCGTACGCAATTTGGATTGTTTGAATGTAGAGTAATGAGCTTTGGGATGACCCCCACCCCCACAACATTTGTCACTATGATGAACCAAGCGCTAAATGACCTCTCAAACACATTATGCTACCTTGAAGATATCATTATATTCTCAAAAACAAAAAAAGAAACACCTCACACATGTCTGTGAGACACTCAATCAACTTGAAAATCACAAACTTAACGCCAAGCCTAGTAAGTGCCAATTTATGGAAAAGGAACATTTTTTCTTGGGCCACATTGTCTCTGATGGTGGCATCAAAGCAGATCCAGACAAAATAAAAGCCATAAATAACATGCAACACCCCACCTCTGTTAAACAAGTAAGATGCTTTCTTGGAATGGTAGCTTACCTAAGGAAATACATCAAAGATGTGAAACATGCATTATTAATATCCCAGGTCTGCACCAATCAAGGGACAGGCTACTCACCATTTGAACTAATATAAGGATACAAACCAGAGAAAGTTACCTGCAACAACCAATAATATGTGAAAATCTCCCAGGAAAACCTCTCACAGTAGAACAGAAACCAGCTCTACAACACACACGCCTCAAAGCCAAACATGCTGAAACAAAAAGGTTCAAAGCAGAAAAGGAAACCTCTACAGAGGAACCACTCCCCATCAACTCCCCCTTCTGGGTCCTGGCTGGAAACAGAAAGAAGCTAGACTCAGTACAAAGGGGACCAAGAAGAATCATCAAATACCAACCATACAGGAACACCTACCTGGTTAAGTTCCAGGGCATCAAAGAGCCCATCACCAAGAAGTACCACAGATCCTGCCTCCACCTTATCAAAGGAGAACACTTGACCCAACTGGTACCAACTAGCAAACAACTCCAGGAACATCAGGCGGTAGCCGTTAAGATGAAGCCCCCTCCTGATGTACTAGAGTAACCCCTTAAGGGGGTATTGAGGATCTGGATGTACAACTATTCTGGCTACCACCAACCCACTTGACATCCAGTCATTGCCCAATTTGGTGCCCTTCCAATATACCATTTGACATACCAGAAATGGGAACAAAGCAATATCACATGACTGTCCAAGTATCCAGCAACTTGAACCCATCCTAAACATGACCAACCCCTAGGTTCAATCCAACTAAAGCTCTGCCACAGCTAAAGCTATATAAGTCTAAAATATGATCCAATAAAATATACTTCTTCCCTTCTTAATTTCATATTCAAAGCTTCCCCAAAAGGTGCTCCTTATCAAACCCAAGAACAATTCCCCAACCTTGCCCATTCATCCTGGCCCTAACCAATGAGGATCTGGGACCCAGACCACTTGGTTGGGGACAGACCTTTGTCAAACCCAATTGCCCAATGCCAACCCTCATCAACCAAACTTTTGGGGGTTCCCATCCCATGTTTTCACTCCCACTTGCAAAACTTTGCAAGTGGGGGATATTATAAATAAAGGACCCCCCCCCAATAATAGCCTGTGCTATTATTGAGAGCAATACCCCCCCTCAATAAATACCTTCTAAATCCTACTCTTAGCCAAAAACCTTAGACTAGTTTAACCTCATCCTCAATTCCCAACCAATGAAGATGAACCACCTCATCTTCACAGCTGTGCTTAAAGCGTGCCTTGGGATTGGAGGGTACCAGCAAGGACCTGCTACCTTTGGACTCTCACCAGAAGGGTTGGGTAAAAGGTACTACAAAGACCCTGACCAACTCAACTATTTGTACTCTGGTTCTTGCCTCCTCTGGTGTCACCCCACTCCACCATATCTGTTGCTGTGTACACCTCTGCCTACTACATATTGACCTACTTTGTGGGAAGCTTTGGCAAATACAACACCCATGCCAAGGTGGTCCAATGGTTGATGACCATCTACCCCATTGTTACCGCCTTGACAGGGTTCCAGTTTGCAAACCTTCTTTTGTACCTACTACAGGTAGTACCAACAATGCTTGGGTATTACAGTCATCCCCTGATTGATTATACAGTAGTATTTACAGCTGTGAGTATAAATGGAGTCAACTGAGCTCAAATCAAAATAGAAGAGAACCCCAATCTTTTACTAGTTAATACTAATACATAATTTCAACATTTTTTTAGCCAGGTGGATTCTGTTTATCCTCATGGCTGTAATATCTACTTTTTTATCTGTGCTTATACACCAGGCTTCTGAAGCTAACCATCAAGTCATCTTGAGGATAATATGGTCCTTTGTTTGCACCCATAAGTTCTGCTGTTTCCCAATTTTTCTTTTTAAATATGGCCAATTAAATGTATGCTGGTTGTACTGTTCTTGGCACAGTTTTCTTTTTTATTTGTCCCTTATCTATAATCTATTACTTGTGTATTGTCCACAGTTTTAATGCAGTTGTAATAAAGCATGTCACAATTTTTCCCTTTAAGTAGATTTTATGAAGCACTATAGCAAGCATTCTCAAATTCTTTTCATGTTCCTTCTTTTAACACTGGCAAGGCTAATATAAACCAAATACAGAAATAATATAATAAGCAAAGTAAAAAGGCCCATTTCTTGGTTGGTTTCAAGATTTTTTACATTTTTGGTTCACCAAAAATCCACAAGTTACCACCTAATCCTGTCACTGGATTATATGATAACTTGATGCTTGCCAGTGAACCAAAAATGTAACAAAAATCTTGAAACCAACCAAATAAAGGGTGTTTTTATTTTATTTATTATATTGTTTCTAGAGTTGTTTTTCATTGGCTTTATTAGTATCAAAGGAAGTAAGATATAAAGATTTTGTGAATGCTTGCTATAATGCTTCATAAAATCTACTTTAATTGGGACATTGCATAGGAAATTGTTATTTTATTTGGATTTAGTATGTAGAAAATGTGGTACCAATTGATTCCAGGTAAATTATAACTCACATGCCAACTAGCCAATTAAATTAAAATCTAATAGTGACAATCAGGAGCATCAAACCACAAAAACAAGCAAAGAAAATAGACAAGCTATGTTAACAGAAGTAGCAAAAAACAAATAAACAGTGGTGATGAAGGGGAAAAAGAAAAGGGAATTAGAAAGAAGTTCACTGTATTATATGAAAAAGTAGGGAATAAATAATTAAAAAGAAAGGAGTTTATATTGGATATAGCATCAAATTAGTTTACTGGTATGGATCAAAACAGATAATTTACTGTAATTATTGCTGAAATTAAAGAGGCATTATTGTGGCTTGATGGCTTTCTAAAAATATTTGTGGTATTGTTAGAAAAGCAATGGTCTTAATTAGGGAAGAAGAAACAGGTCATCTCACATGCTCTCAGGTCTGAATGGGACAACCTATCTGAGAATGTATTCAATGGGATCCTAAATTACCAAACAAGATATCCAGGCGTCTTGACTTTGAACCATCATGAAATTTTCCTTCACCCAATCTGCGGGAGGGCAATTATAATATACAGAATGTAATCCAACTGGTGTTGCAACTGAAACAATGATAGTTCAGTATTTGATTGGGGAAGACAATGGTCCAATAGAAAGGAAAGAAATGAGAATAATAAGATAAGGGTTATTAATTGATATTGTGACTAATATACTATGCTAGGCAGCTGCCCTGTCCAAGGACAGAATTAAAGTTGAATTTAATAAATAAATTAATTATATTTTATTGTGTTTTTAGGCTTGGATTACTTATCACATGTTTAATTAAAATTTTATTTAATTTCTTTATTAAAATGTAGTTTCAATTATATTTATTTAAATTTAAAATTAAAATTGTATATTTAAAGTATAAATAAAAACTAAATCTAAATAAAAGTAGTATCACTATTAAGATTAGCCAGCTAAACTAATTATTTTAAAATTTAGTATTTGATTTTTAACCCTTCAAAATGTAGAGCTGATATGTAGCTTTTAAATTAAGCTATTGGACATCAAAAATTGGCTTTGTATTCACTAATATACATTGATGTTAGTTTTTGTGGTGTGTATTAAAAGTAAATTTAGATAATTTAAAATTGAGTCTGAGCCTTTGATTATGACGTGAACCTGATTCCAGCACTTAACTAAATATCTCAGCATCTAGAGCAGCTAGAGCTATCATGTTTGGTACCATTTTGATTGGCATCATCTGAAAAATTAATCTATGTCCTCTAAATTTCATGAAAATCATTAAGTTGAAACATAATTTTATCATAGCCAGTTTACTCCACTGATATTCTTTTGGGATGAAGCTATGGCAAGCAAGGCTAACTCTGAAAAAATATGCAGCCACTTGGATCAGCTGATGCATCCAAGTAGAATTGTCAGTGAACCAACCCTGACTGGCTGGCTCGCTAGCTTCTGGGAACTGGTGGGTAGCGGACTGGGTGGGCAGGGCCCACCAAAGGATTGGTGCTAACTTAATGAGGTAGGACATTGACTTTCCCAATCACAACCACAGACCGGCAGCAGGGACAATAGTATCTTTTACTCCCTTGAGAGTTATATATACAATTCTGAAAAGCTTGTTGGTATGGTCCAGCAGGAGTTTGGCGGCAGAGGCGGGCATTGGCTTGGGGGTGACAGGTGGCTCCATGTCTGTTTGGTAGGCAGGGAGGAAGTTGTATTTATCTCTGAACAGGCCATGTTTGGTAATGTACCTGTGACTGTACTACAGTCTTTGCTGAGTATTTAGACAAATAAATGCTCCAAAATATAAAAATGTTCTGTTTTTGCTGTTTATTACATATAGATAGATTTGTTTGGAATTCTTGTGGTAAAGAACCCTAGAAACTAATAACTATGTTTAATAAAAGAAAAGAATATGGATGATTAGTTAGGTTATTCTAACTAAAAGAATTAAGGCAAGATTATCTGAATCAATCTTGGAGACTAGGCGTCTCAAAATGGGTTAATTAATCAGTAAGATTAATTAATAAATACGGGATGTAATCAATGTTGATTTAGTTATATTAAAATGGCCTTGACTTTTTCAAGAAGATTGGTTAAGGTTAACCATGGGAAAAACCCCAGAATTTGGGTTAAAAGCGTCACATTGGCAAATTTATTGGGTTGGAGGCGCCGCCGCGCCACCTAATGAATTTGAGATGCGCCAAGGTGCCGCTATCAAATTTTCTCAGGCGCCGCCTGGGGAAATTGCTGGGCGCCACAGTGGTGCCTGGTTTGAGTTTCAAAGAATTTTAATGAGTTTTAAGGCAAAAACCATTAAATGCAAAGATAACTAAATAAAGCCAAGGATGCCTAGGAATTCAGGTTTGATCAGCTGGTTCCCAGTTGGAACACTGATAGCTGATTTTAGGATGTGCAATCCACAGGGTTTTGGCGCTGGGAGCTGGGGAAGCTCCATGCCAAATTGGTACATTGGGTTGAATGGAGTCAGGTGACTTCTGCCCATTGTAGGTCAATTCTCATAGGTTGAGAATTGTTGGTGATCTTTCAGGTAAAAATCTATGTTGGATGACTTGAATGTCATAGACCACGTGACACAAATCATTGGTTGATTCAGGAACTGGAGGGGTTTTCAGCCGTGTATGCCCCAAATGGTATATAAGCAAAAACAGTTAAACATGAATAAAATATATTCATTGTCGGTTTTGACACTTTCCCCTCATCTATTTTTCAATTGTCATGCCTTCTTTGTTAAAATTTGAGAGAGCCAAGTTTGGGGTCCTTTGTGTGGAAACCGCTGCAGCAAGAAAGGAGGTTCATACAAGTACATTGGAAGAAGCTTGGACCAGCCTGGAGGTCACTAAGACTGTTCCTGCCAAATCTTTAGTAGAAGTAAAGGCTGCGTTTGAGGAGTTTTATTCCAATTACTTTGCAAAGGAAGGGACTCCTGCCAAAGGGAACAAAATTTATGCTTGGGATGCTTGGAACTTGTTGGTAGGATGGAATGAAATCTTGCAACAAGTAAAAGAGATGGTAAATTGTGAGATTGAGGCGTTGAGAGTGCAAGAGGAAAAAAATGTTGAAATCATGGCTAGTTGGCGGGATGACAATAAAGTGTTATCCAATAAAATTGCCTCCCTAGAAGCAAAGCTCTTCAAAGCTTTGTCCCAGGAAGGTAACAGCAATAAGAGCCAAGGGCAGGATGATGGCAGGATAGACTGGTTAGGCCTGGATCCGTCACAGAGCCCAACACAGGGGCAGAAAAAACCCATGGTGAATGGAGTCCAGTTTATGCTTGCCAAGATGTCACTGTTTTCTGGAAATCCCAAGGAAGTAATCACTTTCCTGGAGGGTTTCTTTATACAAGCCTCTGGTATAAGAGATGATGAGAAACACCATTGGTTGGAAGTTCTCACAGGACCTGCCTGTTTTAAGTGGTTTGAAAGCGTAAAGGCAACAATTGGACCACCTTGTTAGAGGAATTTCAAGTCAGTTACACTGTAACCCTTAGACCTGGTGATGCTCTTCAACAAGTTCAAGATGTTCTTCAAGCTGGCCATGAGACGTTGTCAATGTACCTTTCCAGAATGGAGGAGTTCTTAGCCTTTGTTGATGTGGAACGTAATCAGGATCTAATGAAGGATGCTTTCTTCACTGGAATGTGACCCGGGTTGCAAACTCAGGCCTCTATGTTACGCCATGAGAAGTTGACATGGTCAAAACTTGTTCAAAAGGTTATCCAGATGGAGTGGAATCTTGGAGGCCCTCCACACAGTGCTCCTTGTTTCAGAGCAGGAGCTCATGTTCCGGCAGGGGAAGAATCTTCTGAGAGAACCAGACGTCCAAGAAGTCCCTCTGATAAGGACCACATGTCTAGATTTAAGCGGGCATGTAAGTTCCCCATGGCCAAGGGATGCTGGATCTGTGGGAAAGATGACCATTTTGCTGGAAAGTGTCCCAACTGTGCAGAATTTGACAAGGAGCATCCCGACCTTATGTTTAAGGATTTGGGAAAAGAAAGGCAGGCTTAGGTGTCTCTTTTAACCTGAGTCCGGTAATTCAGAGAATAATGGGAGAATGAGACTTTGATCTGGGAAGGCTTTGAAAGAATACAGGAAAAGCGCCAGTCAACCAGTGGAACCACCCATACAGGAAATCAATGTCTCTTGTCCAACTCTGCCTGAGGGAAGTCCAGACGCCTCTCCAGATGAGTGGATATTGAATGTGCGCTTAGGGATAAAGGAAGACGGGGAGATTACATGGCAGCCTGTGCAAGTTCAGTTGAGCATGGATTGGCTCAAGGAAGTTGAATGGCGTAAAAAGGTGGCCCAGAGTATGCCTGCACTTTTGATTACAAAACCTTTTGCGTGGGCCTTACAAGGGGTTATCCTTTTGGACATTTTTCTTGAAGGTATCTCTGCAAAGGCAGTCTACAATCCAGGGTGTGCTGGAGTGGCGGTATCAAAGAACTTTGTTTGTAGACATGGCATGGACCCATCAAGATTGATCACTTTGACCTTATCTTCTGCAGATGGGGTTACCACCATCAAACAAGACGTGTTTAATGAGGTGGTAATAAAATGGAAAAATACCAAGGTCAAGACTTCTGACATAGTTTTACCCAGGGCAGGATTTGATGTTCTGCTTGGTATGACTTGGATTGTTGAGGCCAAGGTGAGCCTGGACGCCGTCAAGAATTTCTTGGTTCATGAAGGAGCTGAATACACTTATCAACAACTGACAATTCCACCAGCACCAGAAGATGTCCAGTCAGTTGTCATCTACGCTGAGGAATATTGCTCAATTTCACCAAAGGGAACCACTTGGTTAAAACCAGTAGCTTACAATTGCGGAATGCAAGGAGGACAGGTTATCCCAGAATTGCCTCATCATATATCCTCAAATGTGGCAATATTTGAGGATGGTTCAAATGGTGAATCCCTCAAACCCTGGAAGTTGTTCAACACTTGTGCGGTTCCTGTAGACATTCAGCAAGGTCAGCGTATTGGAGTTTGGATGCCTATAGTTAGAGAAGTCATAACAAATAAACCTACCATCTCTTATGTTTGTGTGACCTTCAACAATTTAACCCGTATAATATGTCCAAGTGAAGCACCAGGTACCCCGTTATATACTCTGGTGTGGAAATGGAGTAGTTGTTTCTTGTTGGACAAATATGATGTAGGGAGAACCAGTCCACCTTATATCATAAAAACGCTTACTGGGAAGCCATACAAAGGGTATGTACCCCATTGTAGTCCTACTGCAGTTGCTGCAATTAGAGAAGAGGTGGAGAAGATGCAAAGAGCCAACCTGATTGAGGAGAGCATCAGTTCTTATTCTGCTCCAATGGTTTGTGTTCCAAAGCCAGATGGCAACATTTGTGTTTGTATTGATTTCCAAATGGTAAACAAGGATATTGTAAATGATGCCTACCCAATGCACCAAATTGAGGATCAGCTGGATGCCATGGCTGGATCTTCTGGTTCACCACTTTGGATCTGACTAAGGGATATCACCAACTGTTGATTGACAAGAAGTCTAAGGAGGTTACAGCATTCTCTACACATGATGGTCTTTATCAATGGAAAGTCTTGCCATTAGGAATGAAAACAGCTGGTGCTGTGTTTCAGCAAGTGATGGACCAGATTATGGCAGGATTGCAGCCTAGGTGTGTCTCAGTATATATAGATGACATTACTGTATATAGCCCTTCCTGGGAACAACACCTGAAGGATCTTGATGAAGTATTCCGCCAAATTGAGAAAGCAAAGTTAAAGATTAGTGTATCTAAAACTAAGCTTGCCTGTTGAGAGGTCAAGGTGTTAGGACATATTGTGAATTCTCAGGGGATTAAGCCAAGTCCTGAGAGAGTTACTCCATTGTTGAGCATGAGGTCACTACAGTCGGTCCAAGAGGTGCAGGATTTATGGGATTGGTGAATTTCTATTGGAGATTCATTCCTAATTGTTCTGCGCTTGGAGAGCTGTTGTTTGATTTAACAAGGAATAATGTCAGATTTGTTTGGGGACAGGAACAAGAGTCAAGTTTCTTAGAGCTGAAAAAGAGACTCTCTGAGGTCCCCATCCTAAGATTCCCCAATTGGTTGAAGTTGTCCTACATTGAAACAGATGCAAGTTCAACTGGTCTGGGTGCCGTTCTTACTCAGGAAGGAGAGTCACAGTTGTTACGGCATCCGGTGGCGTATGGTTCCAAAACATTGGAGACCACTCAAAGGAAATACTCTGCTACTGAATGTGAGGGATTGGCAATAGTATGGGCAGTGGAGCATTTTAGGACGTATATCCTAGGAATGCCATTCATTATAGTCACTGATCACGCAGCATTGAGAGCGCTTTGGACTAAGGAAGACTTACAAGGCTGTATGCAGTTGTATGCTGAAAAACTCTCTGGATATGATTATGATATCATTTACCAACCTAGATTAGAAAATCAGATTCCCAATTTATTATCCCGAGCGCTGTTGGCCTGTGAAGTTGAGACAAAGGAAGCCTGGGAAGCGTTATTGAGGAATAGGATTTACATAGAGCAATCCAAACGTCTTCAAGTGGTGAGAGATCTTCATGTTCAATGGAGAAGTCACCTCAGATATGAAAAGCTCTGACAAGCAGTAAAAGCCCAGTACTGGTGGTCAGAGATGAGAGCTACAGTCCTCCAGATTTTACAAGAATGTGAAGTTTGCTCTAAGTTCTCAGCGGCAAAATCTAAGGTAAAGCTCAAGTCATTGATGTCACATTATCCTTTTGAGTTGGTTTCAATGGATACAGGTCATATCACATTACCAAGTGGTTAGAAAGAATACTTTGTGGTTGCCGTTGATTCTTTCACAAGATGGGTAGAGGTTCAAGCAATGGCTAAAGAAACAAGCGTTGCACTTGCTAAGTTTCTCCGAGAAGAAATCATAACACGACATGGTTATCCCAAGAAGGCTCTCACCAACAATGGACCACCCTAAGCAGGGCCAGCCTTGACTAAAGAATGCTTAAAATGGGGCATTTCTAAGTTAACCGCAGCTCCCTACCATCCTGAGACCAATGGGTTAGCTAAAAGAACCATTGAAACCTTAAAGAACATTATGGAAAAATTGGCTGATGGAGCTACAACCTGTTGAAAGAATCACCTAGCAATGAGTGTCATGGAATACCAGACAATGCCCCATGATTTTACTGGGTTTTCACCATTTCCAATGTTGTATGGCCGGGAGACTACAACCAGCACTGAAGTGGGCCAATGGGAGTTAGTGGAAAAGAATTCCTGTGAAGCCGCCATAGAGGAACATGCAGCCGAGATGCAGAAGTTATTTGCCAAGGCAAGTAGTAAAGGAGAGCAGGTTCAAGAAAATTGTGCTGCCAAGTGGAACTCAAAGCCTGGAGTACTTCCTTGTGATCATTTCCAGGTGGGAGATCTGGTGTGGTTTGATCAAAGGAGCCAAGAAAAGCACCCAAGAAGAGGTCTTCAGCAATGGGTAGGGCCTATGAAGATTATTTTGGTTATTCCAGGGCCAAACTACCTAATTTGGGGGGTTGGAGCTGCCTTGGGATAAGAATGGTCCCGTGTTCATCCCCAATTTCTTAAGCTATTCCATGGGGAATTAGAGCTTATAAAGATCCAAGAAGATGAGGCCAATTCCCCCAAAGGGAAGGAAGGGGCCTTGTGACTGTACTACAGTCACTGCTGAGTATTTAGCCAAATAAATGCTCCAAAATATAAAAATGTTCTGTTTTTGCTGTATATTACATATAGATAGGTTTGTTTGGAATTCTTGGGGTAAAGGTTCCTAGAAACTAATATCTATGTTTAATAAAAGAACAGAATATGGATGATTAGTTAGGTTAGGCTAACTAAAAAGTATTGAGACAAGATTGGCCAAATCAATCTTGGAGACTAGGCGTCTCAAAATGGGTTAATTAATCAGTAAGATTGATTAATAAATACAGGATATAATTAATGAGGAATTAGTTATATTAAAATGGCCTTGACTTTTTAAGAAGTTTGGTTAAGGTTAACCACAGGAAAACCCCCAGAATTTGGGTTTTAAGGCAAAAAATCATCAAATGCAAAAATAACTAAATAAAGGCAAGGATGTCTAGGAATTCAGGTTTGATCAGCTGGTTCCCAGTTGGAACACTGATAGCTGAGTTTAGGATGTGCAATCCACAGGGTTTTGGCGCTGGGAGCTGGGGAAGCTCCATGCCAAATTGGTACATTGGATTGAATAGAGTCAGGTGACTTCTGCCCATTGTAGGTCAATTCTCATAGGTTGAGAATTGTTGGTGATCTTTCAGGTAAAAATCTATGTTGGATGACTTGAATGTCATAGACCACGTGACACAAATCATTGGTTGATTCAGGAACTGGAGGGGTTTGCAGCCGTGTATGCCCCAAATGATATATAAGCAAAAACAGTTAAACATTAATAAAATATATTCATTGTCGGTTTTAAAGCTTTCCCCTCATCTATTTTTCAATTGTCATGCCTTCTTTATTAAAATTTGAGAGAGCCAAGTTTGGGGTCCTTTGTGTGGAAACCGCTGCAGCAAGAAAGGAGGTTCATACAAGTACATTTGAAGAAGCTTGGACCAGCCTGGAGGTCACTAAGACTGTTCCTGCCAAATCTTTAGTAGAAGTAAAGGCTGTGTTTGAGGAGTTGCATTCCAATTACTTTGCAAAGGAAGGGACTCCCGCCCAAGAGAACAAAATTTATGCTTGGGATGCTTGGAACTTGTTGGTAGGATGGGATGAAATCTTGCAACAAGTAAAAAAGATGGTAAATTGTGAGATTGAGGCGTTGAGAGTACAAGAGGAAAAAAATGTTGAAATCATGGCTAGTTGGCGGGATGACAATAAAGTGTTATTCAATAAAATTGCCTCACTGGAAGCAAAGATCCTCAAAGCTTTGTCCCAGGAAGGTAACAGCAATAAGAGTCAAGGGCAGGATAATGGCTTGATGGACTGGTTAGGCCTGGATCCGGCACAGTACCAAGGGCCTTCTCGGTTGTATCTGGTTCTCTCAGTGATTCTGGCCCAGGGGTCCCGGGCTAGTAAGTTGTTGGTGGTATAGTCTCTGTACTTGGGCATTAGGGGGTACTCTGTGAAGTGGACGGGACCAAAGGGAGTACCTGGCGGGCGGTATGTAGCTGGCATGTTGGCAGGTGGGTTAGAGGATCTTTGAGTGAACTGACAGATTACAAGGATAAAATACAATAATAATTGGGGAAACCAATATCTCATAACCTTTATTTAAAAATGACAATGGAGTTTTGGTCTTGGACTGACGGGTATTTATCCCACACTGCCAGGCTTCACTTCTTGGTTGGGTTTTTTGGACTTGGGCAGGTTGGCATTGGGTGTCTCAGATGGCAGTGTGGCACTTGGCACTGGCAGTTTGCCACTGGCCGCTTTGGGGTGAGAAGACTTCAAATCCTTCTGTTTATTGATTGAAGTGTTGGTTGCCTCTTTGGGTTCAGTGCCTTCCCTGGGACTTTGGTGAGTTTGGAATAATTCCCAGGGGAAGATTTGTCTATTTTACCAGGCAAACCGCCAGTGTCAGGCATTGGCACCTCGGGGGAATTCTTGACATCTTGCACTGGCAGTTTGCTTGCAGAATCCTGCGGGACAGCTAAGGGTTTGGGTCCTGGCAGGCTGGTAGCAACTTCTTTAATTAGTAGCGGGTTGTTGTGTTCCCAGCCTATGAGTCTGGCGGTCTGCAAAATGTTTTGTCCAGGGTTTGACTCTGGTTCCGTATTTTGAGATTTAGGAGCATCCAATTTGTCATTCCTGACAGGAATATTATATTATTATACTTTGGAATAGATATATTCAAAATTTTCAAGACAACCATCCTGTACTTAAACTAAAATTCATGTATCTTTTTCAATTTAATATATTTAAACTGATCAAGCTCTCTTTTCATTGGTCAATTCAATCACCAGCAGAGCTCAAACAATCAATCATATAAAAGGATCTTAAACAATTGCTGCTTCCTTTCTCATTTTAATCCACACATTAAAGAGCCAGGTAATCTATACAGATAAGCCACTGTGATATGGTTGAATGGGGTTAGTCACTAATTAAAAATTCAACTAATCAAATACAAATTTATTAAAGTTCAAGTGGATTATATTTCAGCTTGACATGATTTAGACCACACTCTACTGAATTTAATCTGTGTTTTTCAAAGATGCATGTAAGAGATTGAATGTAAGGATGAGCCAAATTGAGCTTTTGGCTTAACAACAAACTTTTAAAATCAAATCTAACTAAAAATCAATTCAGTAAAATCCCTTAAGGCTTGAGCCCACTTGTGGTGACATTACAGATAGACAGACATACCCACCTTTATATATATTAATGGGGAGTGCCACAAGACTACTGGGGGTGGCACGGTGGCAGGCTCTATGTAAGGTTCACAGCCAAGGAATAACTCTTGTGGGGATTGGCAATGTCAAATTAGCAGCGCTCCTAATTAGGAGATAGTGCCTGCAGTTTGACATTGCCATCAGGTTGATCCATGCTGTTAGATACTTCATGAGGCAACTCATCAAGCGCCCCCTGTGTATTGTGAGATGAATTGGCAGGCAAGAGGGGAATCTTGGTTGCAACATCCCCTTGCCCCCTGTTTGTTGTCAGGTACCAGGATTAAAAAATGTGGAAGATCTGAGAAGGTCTGCACAAAGAGTCTTTGTGTGGGAATGGTGCAGCAGCGGCACAAGCAATCATGGTGGAGTGTCTTAGTGTTTCCTTGGCTGTCTTTAAGCTGATAGGTGTGATTGTTGTAGACAGCAGCTACTTTGAAGGGCCTGAGGTGGTTGGGTTCCAATTTAGTAAAGTTAGGATTGAGGGCACAGACAGGATCACCCATGACATACCTTGCTTCAAGGTGTCTAGCCCCCCTTGATCTGTTCTTGTTCTATGTCTTGGGCCTTGGCACACCATTGACTCTGGGAGGGAGTAGTTACAAGGAGATGTTTTGCGGGAACTGTGGATCATAGCTTGCCCTGTTTCACCCCTGTCAGGCCATCAAGATTTCCAAAGGCCAAGGCGTTAGTGCTGAAGCCTGTACCCCAATTGATCTTGACCCGTAATATGAGTAGGGCAGTGGGGAGATGTTTGGTCCAGGAAGTGTTTAAATGCTCTTAGGAGAGCTTCACAATCAATTATACTAGGAACCATTCAGGCTTTTCTTGCAACCAAGTTTCCAGACTTGCCTGCTAATGTATCTTACAATACACAGGGGGCGCTTGATGAGTTGCCCCTTGACGTATCTAACAACATGAACCAATCTGGTGGCAATATCAAATGGCGGGTACTTCATCCTAATTAGGAGCGCTACCAATTCAACCTGCTGATCCCCGCACAAGTTATTCATTGGCTTCAAACCTTACATGGAACTTCCCACTATGCCACCCCCTTGTGGCATTATGGCTTTCCCCATATGGTATATTAATCACAATATTCTACAATAAATAATAGCTCATTCTATTTATTCTTGTCCTTTCTATTGGACTGTTGTCTTCCCCAATCTCAAATACTGAATTCCCATTGGTTAAGTTGCAACAGTGATAGCAGCGGTAGGTTGAAAACCTACCTAAAACAAAATACCCCCTAAGAAAGGACAGGGTATAGGATGTATGGCTACTCCCCAACAAGAAACTTTCCTGCCAATCCCCAAGGGGGATATCCCAACGGGTATGTCATCTATCAAGACCAGCTAGTCCTTGCAAGTGTGTATAATTGGCTCCGCCTTGGGCAGCGTAACACCAGTGTCACCCCTCCCCAGTCAGACCTGCCCCAACACATGCTCAACCTTCAGCTAGAATCCTTTGCAGGTGGTGTCAAAGGGGCCAACATTGTCAGTTGGCTCCAATCTACCAAAACTCGCCTCTGTATCTGCCAGGTTTCCAAGCCCATGTGGGTTGCCACTGCGTCTGGCTGCCTCACGGGGCCGCCACTGTGTGGTTCACCAACTGGGCCAGTCAAGAGCTTGACGTTACCTGGGCGGCATTCTGAGACGCCGCAAAGTCTTGCTACAGCAAAAACTTCTCCCTCATTGTAGTGGGAACTCCCCTTCTAGAAATCAAACAGACTGGTTCTGTTCCTGAGTACCTTGCTGCCTGGCAACAAGCTCTTGCTGCTGCCCCCAAAGCTGTGACTGATGGAAATAAAATGCTACTCATCCTCATCATCAATGAGTTAAAACCCTATATCTGCACGTGGTTCCCTGTAGGTCATTGCACCTTCATCAATGACTGCTACAAGGTCATTGTGGAGGCTAACAACCAGGCCTCAATGGGCTTCCGCTGTACCAGTGATGCTCTATCCCAACCATGTACAACACTTGGCAATGGCTCTAATAAAGTAGGCTGCTGCCAGCCCCGTCAGTAGAATAATGAGACTAAACACCCCCGCAAGGGGGAGCTCCAGCTTGCGCAGATTGAGGATCCGGGAAAAGCCTGGGGGTTGTAGCAACAAGAGGCCCTGCAACCCCACCTGACCCCTCCTCTCAATTCTTGCTTGCAAAGAACCCCTGTGACTACAACATCCATGAAGTTGAAACCCTGGACATCTTTCAAGTCCATAGTGACAACCCTGTACTGAAAGCAAGTCACTCCTTAAATAAAGTAACACACTTATCCTATCCCTTCTGTTTCTGTGGGAACACCTACAAATTACTGGTAGATACCAGGGCCAACCACACTATGGTGGACCAGGCACTTGCCAACTCTCAACAACTGGACCAAGTGCCCAGCAGGTTCAAGGCAGTACAAGTAGCTGACTCTCGCAGAGTGGCCATCACACCACAAGAAGGTACCCTTCTCTGTGAGGATGAGGAACATCCAAGTTAAGCTCTCTGGGCCAATTGTGGCCAGGCTCAGCCACAACGTAATTGCTAGCTCAACTGGCTTTGGCACAACTGTCCCTACATTGAATGGAATACCTCTGTCATCACCCTTAATAGAAGTGGGGTGGGGTTCCAGATCTATCCTTTTGAAATAAGCAAGTTACTCTACAATAATGTGTTTGTTAGGATAACAGCGACAGGCTCGTACAACTTCAAGCGGGAGAACTTGACTTCAACCAATGTTCAGTTGAAGTTATCCACGCTGAACCATCTGTGGTCCCTCCCTTGACCACTTCACTCCCCCCAGCACCTGTCGCTCTCCTTGGGGAGTACAAGGATTTATTCAGTGCGACACTTGAACAACTACCTCCTCCCCAAGAGATCCAGCACGCTGTACAACTTCAAGGATTGTTACCTAAAGCACAAACATTATACTGTCTTACACCAAAGGAAGATGAGACCCTCTGCCAGCACCTTGTGGACGCTCTTGATAAGGGCTTCATTCTCCCCCGCTCTCTCCATACAGGGCAACTGTCTTCTTTGTAGCCAAAAAGGACGGGTGCCTTTGCCTGGTCAGAGACTACTGTGCCCTAAATGAGGTGACTGTTAAGGTTAAAGTACCCCCTGCCGCTGATTGACAACCTGTTTGATACACTCACAGGTGTGAAGGTCTTTAGCAAGATTGATCTCACTGTGGGGTACAACCAGGTCTGCATTGCACCAGGGGATGAGGCAAAACTGCCTTCCACAAGCGCTAAGGGTTGTTTGAGTGCTGAGTCATGAACTTCAGAATGACCAACACTCCTTCCACCTTTGCCATGTTGATGAACAAAGCATTTGAGGAACTGATTGTAAAATGTGTGGTGGTGTATCTTGACAACATTATTGTCTTCAGTCAAGATCAAACCACACACCTCTAACACCTCCGTGCTGTCCTTGACACCCTTTGGAAAAACCAGCTAAAAGCTAAACCTATAAATGCAAGTTCCTCAAGTCAGAGCTGTTATTCCTTGGGCACACTATCTCTGCCCAAGGGAAAAAGTCTGACTCTGCCAAAATCAAGGCAATCACCAGCATGCCGCCCCCAACTGATGTGGGCCAGGTGCAGACATTCTTAGGAATGGTTGCCTACATGCGCAAGTTCATTCCCATTTGTGGGGAACTAATTGCACCTCTCACTGAACTCCTCAACACCAAACAGCGCTTCTATTTGACCCCCTGTCAGAGATTGAGCCTTCAAGATGTTGAAGCAAAGACTCACAACAGCACCCGTACTGCAGTTCCCCAATCAAAACTGTCAGTACAAACTTGAGACTAATGCCTCTGACAGAGCCATAAGGGGCGTGCTAAGGATAGAAACTGACAATGGCGTCTTCCTCCCCGTGGCATATGAATCCAGGAAGCTTACCAACTTGGAACAACGCTATCCCATTCATGATAAATAACTGGCAGCAATTGTGCACTATGTTGAGAAGTGGCGCTGTTACCTGGAAGGTGCCACCTTCCCACCCCGCTTTCTAACAGACCACAAGTCACTCCAGTACTTCAACATGCAGTCCCACTTGACACGCCAACAAGAAGGTTGGGTTGAATGTCTATCTTCTTACCAGTTGCGCATCAAGTACAAGCCTGGGAAGGAACTTGTCACAGCTGACACCCTTTTGCAACTCTACATAGTGTTTATCACTGGGGACAATGATTTAAAGCCAGATTAGCCCATGCTCTACCTCTGCCCTGAGGCAACATGCTATGAGGGCCTTAACTCAGTAACTATCTCCAAATTGAAGGACAACAAAAGTCAATTCATCATCAATGCTGGTAATGTCTGCTGTCAGGCAGAGACAGGTAAGAAGAGGCCTTACATTCCCACCACACAACAAGGTTACACAATATTGCACTACCACCAAACCCTGGGTCACATCAGAGGGTGTAACCTCTTTGAGATCATGAAACAGAAGGTTTGGTGGCCGTGCATATGTCAAGACATCTTGGATCTCCTTGAAACATGTGTGCTGTGCAAAAAGAATACGTCCAAACCTACACCCCCAAGTCTGTCATGTCCATCAAGACCATGGAACCCTTCAAGCACTGGGCTCTTGACATTGTGGGGCCACTCCACAAAGACAGACTGGGGAAGAAGTACATTATCACTGCCATCAACTACTTCACTTGCTGGCCAGTAGCCTGGGCAACAACTAACCACACCGCCACCATCATCACTTGCTTCATTGGCAAAGAAATTGTGGCCTGCTTTGGGCAACCCAAACATCTCATCACAGATGGCGGCTCTGAACTTGTTGGGCATGTCATGAAGGCATACTGCGCCAAGAACGCACTCCAACGTATAGTTATAACCCCCTACCACCCGCAAGCCAATGGGCGCGTAGAGCGGTTAATAGGCTCACTGGTTCAACTGATTGCCAAGCTCTCACAAGAGCAACCCAACACCGCATGGACTAAACACCTGCCTACCGCTCTACTTATCCTACAAGCAAGAGTCATCAGGGGCACAAGTTCAGCCCCAGCACCCTGGCCTTTGGGACGCCTGACAGTCTGACAGGGGTCAAACAGGGAAAGTTACAGTCCAGAGTTCCCAAAAAGCCTCCCCTAACAACAACCCCATCCCTAGACCAATGGTGTGCCAAAGCCTGGGAAATTGAACACAGGCAAATTGAAGAAGGGACAAAGCACCTTGAAGCCAGGTACGCCATAGGTGACCCCGTCTACACCCTCAACCCCAATTCTGCCAAGTTAGAGCCCAATCACCTAGGGCCCTTCAAGATAGCTGTTATCTATGACAATCATACCTATCAACTCAAAAATTCCCAAGGGAATACCAAGAAGCTTCACCACAATTGCTTGAGCCCCTGCCGCGCCATCCCCATACAAAGGCTGTTTCTGCAGACCTTCCCAGACCTTCCGTAGACTCCGGTCTTGAAGACTTACAACAAGCAGGGGGCAAGGGGGGTGTTGCAACCAAGTTTTCAGACTTGCCTGCTAACGTATCTTACAATACACAGGGGGCGCTTGATGAGTTGCCCCTTGACGTATCTAACAACATGAACCAATCTGGTGGCAATATCAAATGGCAGATACTTCATCCTAATTAGGAGTGCTACCAATTCAACCTGCTGATCACCGCACAAGTTATTCCTTGGCTTCAAACCTTAGATGGAACTTCCCACTATCCCACCCCCTTGTGGCCTTGTGGCTTTCCCCATATGGTATATTAATCACAATATTCTACAATAAACAATACCTAATTCTATTCATTCTTGTCCTTTCTTTTGGACTGTTGTCTTCCTCAATCCCAAATACTAAATCCCCATTGGTTCAGTTGCAACACTTTCTACGTGTCCATTGGCTTGGGGGTGGTATGATGTGATGACTACTTGTTGAAGGATGTTCTTGGCAAAGTATGCCTTCATAAAATTACCTATAAGCTCATGTCCCCCATTGATGATGAGACACTTGGGGGTGTTATGGTGTGATGATTACTTGTTGGAGGGTGTTCTTGGCAAAGTATGCCTTCATATTATTACCTACAAGCTCAGGTCCCCCATTGGTGATGAGACGCTTGGGGCGTCCAAAGCGCGCCACAATCTCCTTATCAACAAACTGGCTGATGTTAGTGAAAGTGTGATTGGTGGTTGCCCACATCACAGGCCAACAGGTGAAGTAATTAATAGCTGTGATGATGCAATTTTTGCCCAGTTTTTCTTCAGGTAAGGGCACTACAATGTCAAGAGCCCACTGTTCAAAGGGTTTCATGACTTTGATGGCTAGGACTGACTTGGGGGGTGAAGGTTTGGATGTGTTCTTTTCACACAGGACACATGTCTCAAGGAAGTCCAGTATGTACTGGTGCATAAAGGACACTAAACCTTGTGCTTCATGATTTCAGAGAGGCTACATCCTCTTATATGTCTCAAGGTGTGGTGGTAGTGTAGTATGGTGTTACCTTGTTGTATAGTGGGGATTTAATGTGCCTTTTCACCTGTCTCCGCCTGGTGGCAGACATTGCCAGTGTTAGTTTTGAACTGGCTTTTTTGTCCTTCAGCGTGAAAGTAGTACCAGAATTGAGGCCTTCATAATAAGTGGCTTCAGGACGCAGTTAGAGCATGGGCCAGTCTGGGTCCAAGCCACCATCTCCCGTGATAGACACTACATAGAGTCTGGAGAGAGCTTCAGCTGTGACCAGCTCATTTCCAGGTTTTTATTCAATTTGCAACTGTTATGGGACAGATGTTTAACCAATCCTGCCTGGTGTTAGGTCAAGCAAGACTGGGTATTAAAATACTGAAGAGAATTGTGGTCTATCAGGAACTGGGGTGGAAATTTGGCCTCTTCCAGATAGCAATGTCATTTTTTGATACAGTGTGCAATTGTTGCTAACTCTTTATCATGTATGGGGTAACACTGCTCTGAATTGGTAAGCTTCCTGGATTTGTATGCCACGGGGAGGAATACACCTTTGTCAGTTTCCACCCTTAGAACTCCTTCTATGGCTCTGTCAGAGGCGTCAGTCTCAAGCTTTTAATGGCAATTCCAATTAGTAAATTTTAATACAGGTGCAGTTGTAAGCCTCTGCTTCAATGTCTTGAAGGCTTGATCCCTGGCAGGTGTCCAGTGGAAGCGCTGTTTTGTGTTTAAGAGCTTTGTGAGGGGTGTAATGAGTTCTCTACAGTTGAGGATGAACTTCTGCACATAGGCAACCATGCCCAAATAATGTATGCACCTGACCCACATTAGTGGGGGGTGGCATCCTTGTGATTTTCTTGATCTTGATAGGGTTGGGCTTTATTCCTTGATCTGAGATGGTGTGTCCCAGGAATAGAAGTTCTGACCAGAGGAATTCACATTTAGAAGGCTTGGCCTTTAACTGATGTTTGCAAAGGGTCTTGAGTACAGTACAAAGGTGTTGGAGATGTGTTGTTTGGTCTTGACTGAAGATAATAATGTTGTCAAGATACACAACAACACACTTTTTAATCAGGTCATCAAATGCTTTGTTCATCAACAAAACAAAGTTAGAGGGAGCGTTGATCATTCCAAAGTTCATGACTTGACACTCAAACAATCTGTAGCGTGTGCAAAAGGCAGTTTTTGCCTCATCCTCAAGTGCAATGTGGACCTGGTTGTTCCCCATGGTAATATCAATCTTACTGAAGACCTTTGCACCCGCAAGCATATCAAACAGGTTGTCAATTAGCAACAAGGGTACTTGTTCTTGACTGTTATCTTTTTTTGTGCACGGCAGTTGGTTACAAGGCAGAGGGACCCGTCTTTCTTGGCTAAAAAAAGACTGTGGCCCCATATGACAAGAGGAAGGGGTGTATGAAGCCCTTACCAAGCGCATCCACAAGGTGTTGACAAAGATTTTCATCCTCCTTGGGCGTCAAACAATAGAGAGGTTGTGTCTTGGGAAGCGATCCTTGTAACTGGACAGCATATTGTATCTCTCAGGGAGGGAGCAGTTGATCTAGAGTTTTGCTGAATTTGTCCTTGTACTCTTAAGAAGAGATGCTAGTGTCAAGGGCCTGAATGTACAAGCATTCTGGTTACCGCCAACCTACTTAACATCCAGCTATTGCCTGATTTGATGCCCTTTCAATATACTGTTTGACACACTGAGAATGGTAACCAAGCAGTATCACATGACTTTCCAAGTATCCAGTAGCTCAAACCCATCCTGCACATGACCAACCCCTAGGTTCAATCCAACTAAATCTCTGCCACAGCCCAACCTATATAAATCTAAAATATTATCCAATAAAAGATACTTCTCTCCTTCTTAATTTCATATCTGAAGCTTCCCCAAAAAGGCGCTCCTTATCACTGGTAGCAGCTACAGTTTTTGACCACGCTGATAAAAAGAGAAAATGACTGAACATAACCTGCCCACCTTTGCTCACGTACTTGACCAGGCCACATCCCAGGACACCTGTAAAACGTACTTCTGCACCCACAACATTAACAAATATATATCAAGTGGATGCACTGTATTTGATGGTCTGGTCATGCCCAAAGCATGCATCAAGAATATTCAATACAGTTTCTCTCTTCAACCACAAACAAACGCATATCCACCTATCACAGGTGAAGTTACCAACACCAAATACATTGTTATTAAAAAGCTCTTTGGGAAAACATAGAAAATACTATCTACTGGCTAGACCACTCAGCCACTAAATATTGCGCCAGCTGCATCACCCATATGAAATGGGTCCAGGAAGCCAGTAAGCGCCTTTACAAGGCTGTAGCTAACTGGTTTGCCACCTGGGTTGGCTCACAAACTGATGACCAGCTTGAGAACTGGGAAGAGTTCAAAGCCACCATCATCCACAATTTCCGCATTCTAATCTCTTCAAGATATTGCAATACAGCTCAGTGATCTTCCTCAAAAGACCACTATTGCAGCCTATGCCAACAGATTTGAAGAAATACATTAAAAAATCCAAAACCCAGCACAAGCTGACAACATACACACCAGAGCATCATTCATCAAAAGATTGAAACCCTCTGTTGCTGCCCTCATCCGCCCAGAAGCAAATACCTCCATGCCCGCCCTCATTGCAGAAGCCAAGCACACTGAAAAACGCGCCAACATGAAATATGCTGCACACAAAAGAAATTGCTCCTCAAAAAATAATAGCAGAGAAAACTCCCATGGCAACAAATGCCAAAACTCCAATTTTAGCAATGCAACACCAATTGCAACAATGGCAATTGCAGCCAAAGCGCAAACTGCTCCTGTCCCAAGAAAGAGGACACTGCCAAAGTAAACAATGCTAAAATAGCAACCCACTATGAATCTGACCCCACATTCTCTGACCTCAAAGGTCTCAAACAGAGGAACAGGGAAAAGAAGGGAAGAACAGGCTTAAGTGCCCCTGTCTCCCCCCAACATGAGAAGGAACTGTACCAAGGCACAAACTTTGCTGCTTGCATCACACATGTCCCACAATCTTCCATTTTTATGAACTTAAAAATTACAGATTGCTCACAGCTTCTTGTCTATACATGCACTTAAAAATCACATACACATAAAATTTTATTCAACTCTGGTTATCAACACACTATGGTTAGAAAAATATTTTTAACCAAATAAAATATACTAGTTGTCAAATCCAACTTCAAATATGCCAGAATGGCAGACAAATCAAAGGTTCTACTCAAAGGCAAAACAACTCCCTTCAGAATTGACCTCCAAGGCATACAAAAGTCCATCAAAGGACTTGTCATGAACAAGATAAACTACAACATTGTAGCAGGCATGAACTGGTTCACCTGAGTGAACTCCAGTGTATGTTAAAAACAAAAACCATTACAATCAAACACAACAGAGCCAATTTTAATATCCTCAAAGAACCCAACAACCTCATTATAAGAGACACAGTATTTGTTCAGGTCATTTATCAGGACAACTCAGAACGTCTAACCAAAGATAGTACCCTCCACATAATGAGGTACACTGAATTCAATATTATACAAACAACAAAAATCCATTCCTGGAACTTGCAGCACTCCTAAATGAATACACTTATGTATTCAAAGAATAACTAACAGAGTTACCACTTAAACAAGAGGTCAAACATGGCATTGACCTATGGAAAGCCATGCCTAAACCTGTGTTCCTCTACTGACTCTCTCACATGGAGACCCAAACCCTCAAAACACACATTGAGGACAATCTAGCAATAGGATATATTTGCCCGTCTGAATCCCTGTGGGGGGCAGCAGTGTACTTTGTAAAGAAAAAGGCACTCTCAGTCTAGCAACTGACTACAGAACACTAAATGCAAGCACAGTAAAAAATAAATATCCCCTACCACTCATAAAAAATATCTTTGCAAGAATCTCTGGAGCTAAATTTAACTCCAAAATTGACCTCACCTCAGGTTACAAACAGGTTGAAGTAAAAGAAAAGATCATACCAAAGACTGTGTTCTGTAAGCAATTTGGATCCTTTGAGTGTAGGGTAATGAACTTTGGGATGATCAACACTCCCACAACAATTGTCACTATGATGAACCAAGCACTAAATGATCTCTATAATCCATTTTTCTACTCAACAATGTCATTATATTCTCAAAAACAAAAGTTGAACACCTCATGCATGTCTGCAAGACACTTGATTGACTTGCAAAGCACAAACTTTATGCAAAACCAAGTAAGTGCCAATATATGGAAAATGAACTCCTGTTATTGGGGCATATTTTCTCTGACAGTGGCATCAAAGCAGATCCAGACAAAATTAAAGCCATAAATAATATGCAACACCCCACTTCTGTTAAACAAGTTAGATGCTTTCTTGGTCTGGTAGCTTACCTAAGGAAATACATCAAAGACTGCAGAATGCCCACCGCATCAATCAATGACTTAACCAAGGGTAATGCCAAAAAGAAATTCATCTGGACACCAGAATGATACAAGAATTTCCAATGATTAAAACAAGCTTTGATTGAAGCACCAATCTTGCAATACCCTAATAACAACAGGAACTTCAAGCTTGAGTCAGATGCCAGTGACACCCCCATTGGCGCAGACCTGCACATACTCCAGCCAGGGCAGCAAGACTTCCTACTAGTATGTTACAAAAGCAGAAAACTAACCAACACTGATCAGAGATCCCCAATATACAACAAGGAATTGCTAGCAATATATCACACATGCAAGAAATGAAGATGTTACTTAGAAGGACATTTAAATATTTGAGTAATAACTGATGAAAAATCCTAAATCTATTTTAGAACTCAGAACACACTTGCATGGCAACAAGCCAAATGGATGTCCCTACTAGAGCAGTTCAATTTGGACATCCAATACAAAAAGGGGGCAGAGATGGTCACGAATGATGCTCTCTCTAGACTATGTCAGCCTAGAGAGGATCACCCTGACTACCTGTACCCTGACTGGCCAAACCTGTACAACACTGAGTATAAAACCAAAGGGAAAGATCCCTAAACAAATCAACTGACCCACAATACATTAGTAAGAGATGAAAAGTATTTCCATGTATCAAATGGCACTGTATACAAAATCATTAACAACAAACATGTTTCTTACATCCCACTTGCACAAAGTGATAAGGAGCGCCTTTTTGGAGAAGCTTTGAATATAAAAGTAGGAGGAGAAAAATTATATTTTATTGGATGATACTTTAGACTTATATAGATTTAGCTGTGGCAGGGATATTAGTTGGACCTAACCCAGGGGCTGGTCATGTGCTGGATGGGTTCAAGTTGTTGGATACCTGGACAGTCATATGATATTGATTTGTTGCCATTTCCGGTATGTCAAATGATATATTGGAAAGGCACCAAATTGGGCAATGACTGGATGTTAGGTGTGATGGCAATAGCCGGAATACTTGTACATCCAGACCCTTGACAAAAGAGTTGACACCATATTAAGACATCACCACCTACTAGAACATACTAAGTCCAACAACCTATTACTCACATTAAAAGTGATAGCATGGTGGTCCAATCTTAAACAAGACATAACTGATGTTCTAAAAAAGTGCACAGTGTGTAAGAAATACACCAGTACAAAGGCTCCTCAGCCAACAGTGAACCCAGTACGGACCTTGGACCATTCAAGGTTTGGGGATCAGACGTAGTGGGCCCCTTCCCAGAAAAAAATACAAACCAACATTTCTTAATTGTAGCTATTGACTTTGCCACACGCTGGCCCATCTGCTGGGCAAAAAAGGACCATAAAGCAGAAACAATAAACTGATTCATTAACAAAGCAATCATAGCCAACTACAGCACTCCAGATTACATCATAACTGATGGAGCAACTGAGTTATCATATCACATAGTAAACAACAACTTAAAATCCAAAAACATTAAACATTCCACAACTTCTCCATACAGGCCACAGGCCAACAGCAGAGTGGAATGCCTAAATGGCAGCCTTATCAGGACCCTAGAGAAAATAATGTATAACAAAGCCAAAGACACATGGTTGTTATATGTGAAACATGAATTATTGGTATCCTGGATCTGCACCAATCAAGGGACAGGCTACTCACCATTTGAGCTAACCTACAGATACAAACCAGAAATAATTACCTGCAACAAACAGCCATACATAAAGATCTCCCCAGGGAAACCTCCCACAGTAGAACAAGCACCAACGCTACAACATATACACCTCAAAGCTAAAATAGCTGAAACAAAAAGGTTCAAAGCATAAAAGGTAACCTCCACCAAGGAACCACTTCCCATCAACTCCCCTGTCTGGGTTCTAGCTAGCAACAGAAAGAAACTAGACTCAGCACACAGAGGACCAGGAAGAATCATCAAGTACAGACCAGATTACAATACCTGTCTATTAAAATTACAAGGTGCCAAAACCCTAATTGTCAAGAAATACCACAGAACCTGTCTCTGCCTTAGTAAAGGAGAACACTTGATCAGACTGGTACCAACTAGTAAACAGCTCCAGGAGCATCAGGCAGCAGCTGTTAAGATAAAGCCCCTTTCTGATGCACCAGAGTAACCCCTTAAGGGGGTGTCAAGGGTCTGGATGTACAAGCATTCTGGCTACCGCCAACCTACTTAACATCCAGCCATTGCCCAATTTGGTGCCCTTCCAATATACTGTTTGACTTGCCAAGAATGGTAACCAAGCAATATCACATGACAATCCTAGTATCCAGTGGCTCAAACATATCTGCACATGACCAACCCCTAGGTTTGATCCAACTAAATCTCTTACAGCCCAATCTATATAAGTCTAAAATATTATACAATAAAAGATACTTCTCTTCTCTCCTAATTTCATATTTGAAGCTTCCCTAAAAGGCGCTCCTTATCACTAGTGCTGGAGATGATGGTGTGTCTGAGGAGGATGATGTTGTGATTTCAGAGCAAATGACTTCCGCTCAACACTGGTTAAAGCCCATCTTATCCCCCTTGAAGTTGTAGGAACCAGTTTCTGTGAGGGGGACAAACACAGTGTCATGAATCAGCTTGTTCATTTTGACAGGGTCGATCTGGAAGCCTACCCCATTATGGTAGAGTGTGATCACAGAGGTGTCCCAGTTGATATATGGTTAATTATGTTGGAGCTAGTCAAGGCCAGCAATTACATTGTGGCTGAGGCCGGCCATGATTGGCCCAGAGAGCTTAACCTGGACGTTCCCCATTCTCAAAGAGAAGGGTACCGTCTCATGGGTAATTGCCACCCTACAGGAGTTGGCCATGTGTACTGCCTTGAAAAAACTTGGTACTTGGTCTAGCTGCTGGGAGTCTGTAAATTTCTGGCTGACCATGGTGTAATTGGTCCCAGTATCTACCAAATATTGGTGGGTGTTCCCACAGAAACAAAATGGGTAGGCCAAGTGGGTGATTTTATTTTATGAATGACTGGCTTGGAGGAAGTAGTTATCACTGTGTACTTGGAATGTGTCTAGGGTCTCTGCTTTGTGCACACTGTAGTTGTAGGGATTCTTGGCAAGGATAGATTGAGAGTGTGAGTCAAGGGGGTTGCAGAACCTCTTGTATCTACAACCCCCAGGCTTTTCCTAAATCCTTAATTTGAGATAACTGAAGCTCCCCCTTGCAGGGGTGCTTGGTCCCATTTTTCTGCTGATGAGATTGATAGCAGCCTACTTGGTCATGAGCGCTGAAAGGCGCAGGACAAGGTTGGGAGGGGGCATCATTGGACCTTTGAAATACCATTGAGGCATGATTGTTATCCTCTCAAATTACCTTGTAGCATCATTGATGGAGGTGCAGCGCCCTACAGGAACCCATTTACATATGTGGGGCTTCAACCCATTGACAATGAGGGTGAGTAGCATTGTGCTTCTGTTCATTATGGCTTTTGAAGTGGCAGCAAGTGATTGCTGCTAGGCTGCAAGGTACTCAGGGACACTTCTTGGCTGCTTGATAGCAAGTAGAGGGGTTCCTACTACAATAGGCAAGAGGGTTTTGCTGTAGCAGGATCTGGCGGTGTCCCTGAAGGTGGTCAAAGTAACTTCATGTTTTTGACTGGCCCAGTTGGTGAACAATACTGTGGCAGGCTCTGTGAGGCGCCCAGAAGCAGTGGCAACCCACATTGGCTCAGGCACTTGACAAATATGTAGGCAGATTTTGGTAGAGTGGAGCCATCTGACAATACCAGCCCCTTTGACAACACCCACAAAGGATTCAAGCTGGAGGTTGAGCATGCATTAAAAAAGGTCTGACTGGGGCAGGGTGACGCTTGTGTTGCGCTGCCCAAGGCAGAGTCAATTATACACGTTTTTAAGTATCAGTTGATCTTGGTATATGACATACCCGTTGGGGATGTCCCCACCGGGGATTGGTAAGAAGGTTTCCTGGTGTGGAGTAGCCATACAGCCTGTAATCTGTTCTTTCTTGGTGGATTTTCTTTTAAGTAGGTTGAGAACCTACCGCTGCTACCACTGTTACAACTGAACTAACAATAGTTCAGTATTTGATTGAGGAAGACACCAGTCTAATAGAAAGAACAGAAATGAGAAGAAAAAGATAAGGTTTATTAATTGGTATCATGACTAATATACTATATGGGGAGGGCCACAAGACCACCAGGAGGTGGCACAGTGGCGGGTTCCATGTAAGTTTTGAAGCCAAGGAATAACTTGTGTAGGGATCAGCAATATTGAATTGAAAGTACTCCTAATTAGGAGATAGTGCCTGCAGTTTGACATTGTCATCAATTTGATCCATGCCGTTAGATATCTCATGGGGCAACTCATCAAGCGCCCCCTGTGTATAGTGAGATACATTGTCAGGCAAGAGGGAAATCTTGGTTGCAACACTGGCTCTGCAGCAAGGCCCCCATCCAGAAAAAAATGTGAATCCACAGCTAGGATATACAAAAGAAACTGCACTGTCTCAGGCTGTCAATGATTTACATACATTGAAAAGTAATAAATAATTTAAAAAGAAACATATATTAATTTCTTGACAAATTTAAATGTACACAAAGAGAATGGGTTGTTACAGTATATACCACCTACTTTATATGTGAATTATACAGAGTTTGCTGCTGATCATTTATTCATGGCAGATGGAGCAACTAAGCAACTGGTAGGAGATTTACTGGTTGATATTTACTGCCAAACTATTAAATTGATTAGCTTGAATCACCAATTGATGTTTTTCCTTAGATTCAGCTAATATGTGCCAGAACATATATGGCTTCACAATAAGGTGTGCATATTATTGCTGATCTCAAAGCTAAATAAATAATTTTTATGAAGTTTTGTTGAGGACCTCCCATACACAACAATAAACACACTAGATTAAGTGACAGAGAAAGCTTGGTTCAAATACCCTACATCAAAAAAATTCTTATCTAACCAGAAGCCAGGATGGAGCTGTCCTAAACCTCCTAATTGCATGAGCTTGTATTTAATGGGAAGATGGAAAGGCTAATAGTTGATTTTGGGCCTGCATGGTATTACCTCAAAGAGATACTACTTATAAGGATAGAATATTTATTTAGAAAGACATCCTATAAAAAATTAGGACTGTTTATAACAATGTATTGTCAAAACAGCAGGCTCAACCCGCCTACAAGGTTTCAAGTAAGCAGGTTTGTGACCTGCAACCCAACTATCCCGTCACTTGAAGCCAGACTAGGAAGTTAACTTGAATTCCCAAATCCAGCAACATGAACAAATGATGATCCCCTATGGTGGATACCTTGTTTTGGCGCTTGAATCATCACCAGGATCAAGCCACCCTCTTCACCATCCCACTGTGTGATCAATGCTATCATGTTCTTGTTATCCACAATTCACAATGACTATATAATACCTATCTTGATAAAAAAATATTATCTAGTTTCTAAATATTTTTCCCCTTGTAACTCTGCTAAAACAGAACAGCTATGGCAGTATAAAAGTTTCTGAGTTTATCATCAATAGAAGCTACATCTGGTTGTGTATATGGACTTTTTTTACATTGCAATGAAGTATAATATGGAGGATTAAAAGGTTGTTGCACCAGCCATCAACAATATTAGGTGCCTGCTGGACAGAGAGAAGGTCTCAGATGAATACTGCTCAGCTGAGCAAACCATTCAGGATGCTCTTATACTGGCCAGTCTCTGTGAGGTTTAGTTATCACCTGATGTTAGGATTGACAATTCTTTTACCCTTGAAACCCGGGCCCAAGGACAGGATTCAAACCCTAAACCTGAATCCCTGCAGGCCTGGGGACCAAGAGGCTACCTGCTCATGTTTTCCTGGGGTCAAGCTCCTGCAAGCTGAGGCCAATAATGATGGCCCAAATGATGAAGCAAGCCAATCCAAAGGAATCATTGCACCAAATAGAGGAGTAATCAAGGCGCCTAATGGAGACAACTAAATTCTAACCATTAGCTTCATGAGCTTGAAGTCTACACTGATGGCCAATCAAGAGCCATCCCTGGAAGACGGCACAAGCCCGCAGCCCAGCCCCATGACCACATTTCTAGAGCAAAATAATCAAGTAACCAATTTGCAATCTTTTACCAATGAAAGAACTCCTGGCCCTGGTGCCATTTTCCGCCTTTGAACCCAAGCACCCAGATCCCCCGGGCTCACCTTTCCCAATGCCCTGATGAACCCCCATGGAAAATATTAAGTTTAGAAGTGAGGTGCTATATAGACCAAATGACTTGACACTCCAAACTTATTGCCATTTTTAATAAAGGTTACTGTAAATTCAGAACCTGAACGTAAAAATGCGGGATTGTCAAATCTTTAGTCCAAATTTTGAATCACTTTTGAAGGCAACTAAGCTGAGTGAAAATTAAAATATTTAATAAAATCAACCATTTAATTTGACTTTTTTTGATTCATTTAAATTGGCAAATTTCAAATCCCTTGAGCATATAACTCAACTAACAAAAGACAAAACTCAGCAAACAAATGCAGGATACATGGATCAGAAATGTGGGATTCTAATGTAAAATTTGAGATTTTCTGTATGTCAAACAAATCATAGACATCATGTAAAAATTAATGAATCTGAAATTGTGGGATTGTCAAATCCAGGAACCAAATTTCAAATCAAAAATGCGGTGAATTCAAAATAAATATAATTTATGGGTGTCTTAAAAAGGATGCTAAAGGATCTAGAGTGAATTTGTGCTAATTCTTTTAGGAATCATAGGTATTCTTAAAAATCACCTGATTCCATTTTAGGGCAGCTAAAATTTAGATATGTGATTACAGTAGATTTTAAAAAATGCTAATAATAAAATAGAATTATATGTTACAATCTATCTTATCACGTTGTCCTTTCCTTGATGTGTTGATAGTTCATTTGCTGTTGATAATGTGCTTGCAATTAATTGGATAGCTTCACCTCCAGTCTCCTTGGCAATAGGAAATCAAGTTGCCTCGCCAAGACCAGCTGTGGTTGCAGAGGCAACTTGATTTCCTATTGCCAAGGAGACTGGAGGTGAAGCTATCCAATTAATTGCAAGCACATTATTAACAGCAAATGAACTATCAACACATCAAGGAAAAGACAATGTGATAAGAAAGATTGTAACATATAATTCTATTTTATTATTAGCATTTTTAAAGTCTACTGTAATCAAGTATCCTTAATAGTAATACATGAATACATAGTGTAGTAAACTAATGGTTTATCTTTCCCCTCTCCTTTCTTCCTCTAAAAGAAGTTTGTTTGGTCCCTGGCTACACCAGGGGCCAAAAAACTTTTAAAAAAATTCTGCATCATAAGGAGGATAGCTCATATATCATTATATGGTTTTGCGGTCACTATATTAGTAATTTAGAGTGCAGAATATTGCATCATTTCTAGTTTAGACAATTTTAAATTTCACTTAATTTCATGTCTAAACATGCTTGTTGAGATTGGATTTTTTATTTGATTTTATCCAAAGTGAAGCTTCTTGATTTGGGTTGATTTGTCCTAGTTTCTTATTGTACATTCAATTTGGATTCCAGTTCCTGCAATTAATATCTGATTTTACTAGTGGCATTCAAAAGTGATTTGAAATTTGGTTCTTGGATTTGACAATCCTGTAATTTCAAAAAACATAGTAAACTTAATGAAAATGGTTGATGGATTTGAAAGCTTCAAATCTGATTCCAGTTAATTCATTTTGTCCATAGGAAATATGCAGTTTGACTTGAACTTTGAAAAGTGTCTATGAGTTCCTGTATTTTTTAAAAAATACAAAAAATATAAATAGTAAAATTTAATTAAAAAAGGCTATCCTGCAAAATTGATTCAAAATTTGGGCCAAGGATTTGATAATCCCGCATTTTCATGTTCAGGTTCTGAATTTACAGTATGTTATTTTGGCTTACACAGCTACTGCCTTATTTTTTATTTGCCATCTACCAATTCAGTAAAAGATTTTCTGTCCTTTCTGTCCCTCTTCCTGCACTTTTCTGTCCTCCAGGTGTACCTTTTGGCCCTGTCCACTTCACAGAGTACCCTCTGAAACCTGAATATAAGGATTACACCCTGGAAAAGATCCTTGAACTAGATCCCCTGACTTGCATACAATCTGCAGTTAGATACAAACAACAAGGCCCCTGGATATTCTCAACACCAAAGTTGTTTAGAGGCAAATTCAACTACCTGCCTTCCTACAAACTCCTCATGGAACTGCCTGTGACCCCCAAGCTAATGCCTGCCTCCTCACTCAACCTCCCAACTGATCACATTGGCAAGCTGCTTGGGATTATATACATCACCCTCACAGGGGTGATTGACACTATAATTCTGTCCGCTGTCCCATGGTCTTGGGTGGGAAAGTCCTTCTCTTACCTCTTTAATTTAGCTCCTCTCTTGTGGTGGGCTTTACCCGCAAAACCCCCCTGGCCTGAGTGGTACCTGAAACCAACAGGCTTGCTTCCCAAGACTGGATCCCTGACACCTGAGAAGGCATTCCTGGAAATTAAGTTTTTGCCTCTCCCCTTCAAAAATAGAAGAGTGACAAGAGGCCATGGGGTCAGCAGCATATTGGAGGTGGCTGCAAGGATATCTCAGAAGACTCAGCAGGATACCATCTCATTTATTGTGATCAATAAATTCACAATAAAAATTCTGTTCAAAGTAACAATCTTTCTAATTACTTTTAAAAAAATTAAAATTCATATTGTATAATTAATTTCTTATTTATTTCATTTTTGTTTGACCTTGTTAACTTGGCTTCAGTTTAATTTGATATAAATTGAAATAATTAAACACAGATTTTTAGTATGTTTAAACCAGTCTGATTTAATAAAAAGTTTGATCTATTTGAACTATATTTAAATTCATTATGTACTTGATAATTATATAAAAACAAAATAGAAATTAATCTATAAATAAGAATAAAGTTGAATTTATTTAATTAGAATAGAAACTAAATATCTATCAATAAAGTAATCCAATTGGGTATATAATTTACCCACTGTCTCAGCTGAAATACTGTAAATTCAGAACCTAAAGATAAAAACGCAGATTGTCAAATCTTTGGTCCAAATTTAAAATTGCATTTGCAGGCAAATCAGCTGAGTGAAAAATAAAATATTTAATAAAATCATCTATTTAATTTAACATTTTTTATTTGTTTAAATTGGCAAATTTTTAATCCTTTGGGCAGATAACTCAACTAGCTAAAGACAAAACACAACAAACAAATACAAGATACATGAATCAGAAATGTGGTGATTCTAATATACAATTTGGTATTTCCTGTGTCAAGTTTATACTCCTAGTAAGTATAATAAACAAAATAAAGGGGAAGATTAAGAAGAGAATGATACTTTATTGGATATTAATATAGAATATTATATAGTATCATGACAAGCCACATTGTTGCAACTGAACCAATGAGGATTCAGTATTTGGAATTGGGGAAGACAACAGTCCAATAGAAAGAACAGAATAATAAGAATAAGGTATTGTTTATTGTAGAATATTGTGATTAATATAATATATGGGGAAAGCCACAAGGCCACAAGGGGGTGGCATAGTGGGAATTTCCATGTAAGGTTTGAAGCCAAGGAATATCTTATGCGGGAATCAGCAAGTCAAATTGACAGCGCTCCTAATTAGGATGAAGTGCCTGCCATTTGATATTGCCATCAGATTAACCCATAATGTTAGATACGTCAAGGGGCGGCTCATCAAGCACCCCCTGTGTATTGTAAGATATGTTAGCAGGAAAGTCTGGAAACTCAGTTGCAACACCCCCTTGCCCCCTGCTTGTTGTCAGACACCAGGACTGAAGTCTGCGGAAGGTCTTGGAAGGTCTGCACAAACAACATTTGTGTGGGGATGGTGCGGCAGGGGCACAAGCAATCATGGTGAAGCTTCTTGGTGTTCCCTTGGGCATCCTCAAGTTGGTAGGTGTGATTGTCATAGACTGCAGCTATCTTGAAAGGCCCTAGGCAATTAGGTTCTAACTTGGCAAAATTGGGGTTGAGGGTGTAGACAGGGTCACCTACGGTGTACCTAGCTTGGAGGCTTTGTCCCTCATATAATCCGCTTGTGTTCAATTTCCCAGGCCTTGGCACGCCATTGATCCAGGGATGGGCTTGTTGTTAGGGGAGGCTTGTTGGGGACCTTGGGCTGTAGCTTTCCCTGTTCAATCCCTGTCAGAATTTCAGGTGTCTCAAAGGCCAGGGTGCTTGGGCTGAACCCTGTGCCCCTGTTGATCCTTGCTTGAAGGATGAGTAGAGCAGTGGACAGGTGTTCAGTCCATGTGGTGTTGGGGTGCTCTTGTGAGAGCTTGGCAATCAGTTGAACCAGTGAGCCATTTAATTGTTCCATGTGTCTATTAGCTTGAGGATGTTAGGGGATTGTAACTATACATTGGAGTGCGTTCTTGGTACAGTATGCTTTCATGACATGCCCAACTAGTCCAGGACCACCATCTGTGATGAGACCTTTTGGTCGCCCAAAACAGGCCACAATCTCTTTGCCAATAAATCGGATAATGATGATGGCAGTGTGGTTGGTTGTTGCCCAGGCCACTGGCCAACAAGTGAAGTAGTTGATGGCAGTGATAATGTACTTCTTTCCCAGTCTGTCTTTGGGGAGTGGCCTCACAATATTGAGAGCCCACTTCTCAAAGGGTTCCATAGCCTCAATGGGCAGGAAAGACTTGGGGGTGCAGGTTTGGACGTGTTCTTTTTGCACAACACGCACGTTTTGAGTAAGTCCAAGAGGTCTTGACGCATGCAGGGTCACCAAACCTTACGTTTCATGATCTCAAAGAGGTTACGCCCTCTGATGTGACCCAGGGTTTGGTGGTAGTGTAATATTGTGTCCCCTTGTTGTGTGGTGGGAATGTAAGGCGTCTTCTCACCTGTCTCTGCCTGGCAGCAGACGTTACCAGCATTGGTGGTGAACTGACTTTTGTTGACCTTCAACTTGGAGACAGTGACCAAGTTAAGGCCCTTGTAGCAGGTTGCCCCAGGGCAGAGGTAGAGCATGGGCCAATCTGGATCTAAACCATTGTCCCCAGTGATGGACGCTACATAGAGTTGCAAAAGAGCGTCAGCTGTGACAAGTTTCTTCCCAGGTTTGTGCTCAATGCGTAACTGGTAAGGGGATAGACATTCAACCCATCCTGCTTGGCAGCGTGTCAGGTGAGACTGCATGTTGAAGTACTGAAGTGACTTGTGGTCCGTCAGAATGCGGGGTGGTTAGGTAGCACCTTCCAGGTAACAGCACCACTTCTCAACACAGTGCACAATTGCTGCCAACTCCTTATCATGAATGGGGTAGCGTTGTTCTGAGTCAACAAGTTTCCTGGACTCATAGGCCACAGGGAGTAAGACACCATTGTCAGTTTCTACCCTTATCACGCCCCCTATGGCCCTGTCAGAGGCATTGGTCTCTAGTTTTTACTGTTGGTTTCAATTGAGGAACTGAAGAACTGGTGCAGTTGTGAGCCTTTGCTTCAAGATCTAAGGCTTGATCTCTGATGGGGGTTTAATGGAAGCGCTGCTTGGTATTGAGGAGCTCAGTGAGAGGTGCAATTAGCTCTCTGCAATTGGGGATAAACTTGCGCACGTAGGCAACCATGCCTAAGAATGTCTGCACCTGGCCCACATCAGTGGGGGGCGGCATGCTGGTGAATGCTTTGATTTTGGCAGGGTTGGGCTTTATCCCTTGGGCAGAGATGTTGTGCCCAAGGAATAACAGCTCCAACTTGAGGAACTTGCATTTATAGGTTTAGCTTTTAGCTGGTTTTTCCAAAGGGTGTCAAGGACAGCACGGAGGTGTTGGAGGTGTGTGGTTTGATCTTGACTGAAGACAATAATGTTGTCAAGATACACCACCACACATTTTCCAATCAGTTCCTCAAATGCTTTGTTCATCAACATGGCAAAGGTAGAGGGAGCGTTGGTCATCCCAAAGTTCATGACACAACACTCAAACAACCTGTAGCGTGTGCAGAAGGCAGTTTTTGCCTCATCCCCTGGTGCAATGTGGACCTGGTTGTACCCTGCAGTGAGATCAATCTTGCTAAAGACCTTTGCACCTGCAAGTGTATTGAACAGGCTGTCAATCAGCGGCAGGGGGTACTTGTTCTTAACTGTCACCTCATTTAGGGACAGTAGTCTGTGACCAGGCGGAGGGACCCGTCCTTCTTGGCTACAAAGAAGACCACCGCCCTGTATGGAGAGAGCAAGGGGTAAATGAAGCCCTTATTGAGCGCGTCTGCACGGTGCTGGTGAAGGGTCTCACCTTTCTTTGGTGTGAGACAGTATAATGGCTATGTTTTGGGTAAGGATCCTTGAAGGTGTACAGCGTGCTAGATCTCCCGGGGAGAAGGTAGTTGTTCAAGTGTCTCACTGAATACATCCTTGTACTCCTCAAGGAGTGCCGCAAGCACTGGTGATGGTGAAGAGTCAAGGGAGGGACCGCTGGTGGTTCATCACGGATAACTTCATCTGAGCATTGGCTGAAGTCTAGTTTTCCCCCTTGAAATCATATGAGCCCGTCTCTGTTATCCTGACAAAAAAGTATCATGGAGTAACTTGCTCATTTCCACATGGTAAATCTGGAATCCTACCCCATTTCTGTTGAGGGTGATTACAGAGGTATCTCAATTGATGTAGGGGTGGTTGTGTTGAAGCCAGTCAAGACCAGCAATCACGTCATGGCTGAGCCCTGCCATGATTGGTCCAGAGAGCTTAACCTGGACGTTTTCTATTCTCACAGAGAAGGGTACTGTCTTGTGGTGTGATGGCCACTCTGCGGGAGTCAGCTACTTGTACGGCTTTGAATCTGCTGGGCACTTGGTCTAATTGTTGAGAGTCAGCAAACGCCTGGTCCACCATAGTATGGTTGGCCCCAGTATCTACCAGTAATTTGTGGGTGTTCCCACGGAAACGGAAGGGATAGTACAAGTGGTTACTTTATTTGAGGAGTGACTTGCTTGTAATACAGGGTCATCACTGTGGATTTGAAAGACGTCCTGGGTTTTAACTTTGTGAAATTTGTAGTCACAGGGATTTTTTGCAAGCAGGGATTGAGAGGATGGGTCAGGTGGGGTTGCAAGGCCTCTTGTCATTAAAATCCCCAGGCTTTTCCTGGGTCCTCAATCTGCGCTAGCTGGAGCTCTCCCTTGCGGGGGCAACTTTGCCCCATTATCCTGCTGACGTGGTTGGTGGTGGCCTACTTGACTATGGTCATTACCAAGTGTTGTACATGGTTAGGATAGAGAGTCACTGGTACAGCAGAAGCCCATTGAGGCCTGGTTGTTAGCCTCCACAATGGCCTTGTAGCAGTCATTGATGAAGGTGCAATGACCTACAGGGAACCACTTACAGATATAGGGTTTTAACCCATTGATGATGAGGATGAGTAGCATTCCTGTCAGTCACAGCTTTGGGGGCGGCAGCAAGAGCTTGTTGCCAGGCAGCAAGGTACTCAGGAACAGAACCAGTCTGTTTGATTTCTAGAAGGGGAGTTCCCACTACAATGAGGGAGAAGTTTTTGCTGTAGCAAGACTTTGCGGCGTCTCAGAATGCCGCCCAGGTAACGTCAAGCTCTTGACTGGCCCAGTTGGTGAACCACACAGTGACAGGCCCTGTGAGGCGCCCAGACGCGGTGGCAACCCACATGGGCTCAGGAAACTGGCAGATGCAAAGGCAGGTTTTAGTAGACTGGAGCCAACTGACAATGGTGGCCCCCTTTACACCACCAGCAAAGGATTCTAGTTGAAGGTTGAGCATGCGCTGGGACAGGTCTGACTGGGGCGGGGTGACGCTGGCGTCACGCTGCCTGAGGCGGAGCCAATTGTACACTCTGGTGAGAACTAACAGGTCTTGATATATGATGTACCCGTTGGGGATGTCCCCCTCAGGGATTGGCAGGAAGGTCTCTTGTTGGGGAGTAACCATACAGTCCGTACTCTGTCCTTTCTTGGGGGGATTTTGTTTTAGGTAGGTTGATAACCTACCGCTGCTACCACTGTTGCAACTGAACCAATGAGGGTTCAGTATTTGGAATTGGGGAAGACAACAGTCCTTTAGAAAGGACATAATAATAAAAATAAGAAATTGTTTGTCGTAATTTCAGGCTTACGCAAGGCCTATGAGACAGGAACCCCTGTAGGGGTAGAGCCTAACCCTGTTGTCCTAGGACTGGTTGACTATTAAAGGAGGACTTATAATAGATATATGAATTAAGCTTATTTATTAAGAAAAGGAATGGGGGTTATATAGTCACTCATTCTATCTTCAGGATGAACAAAGGGCAACATGAACAGTCATGTGAATATTCAGGAAAGGTTCTATTGATCCTAGTATATCATGTGAGGGATCTACAGAGATCAGGTGATACTGGATAAGTCTCAGAATAAGGTGCAAGTCCCTAGTTTCAGAGATATGAGCTCAACAAGACAGGCACTTGTTTGGAGCTTGATAAGAGAAACAATATATTATTATCCAGTAATAGAATCACAAACACTGCTGTATCTCTGGAAGTACTGAAGATTGAATCAAAGTAGAATAAGTCTTTCTAGGGTAGTTTTGCATGGAGAGTGTGATGATGCAATAATATTGATATGCTAAATATTGGCTAAGCCCAAATTGATAGCATCAATGATATTTCATATATGGATCAAATTAGTACTAAGCATATCATAGTGAGATATCTTAATACCAAAATTCACAACTGTCATGCCCTGCCCCAAAGGGCAGACTTCTTGAGATAATTAATTTATTCTTCAGTTTTTACTTATCTTTTGGGTTATTTATTAATATCCAAAATTTAGGTTAAATTGTTAATAATTTAGTGTTTTAAAGTACTCTTAACTTTGTTTCTTTGTGATTTGCGTTCAAATTGTTGTTTTTGTTGCCTCTCTGACCACCAATTCTTAATTTAAATATATTTCTACTTTAAATTAGAATATTTTCATTCATATTAACTTCAAAACTCCTGCTTGTATCATTGCCGCTTCCCCAGTTTTACCAGCAGATCTGCATAGAGTACTGGCTTCTGTTTCTCCTTTTTCTTGCCTCTGGTTCTCCAAACTTCCCCAGTTGCTCCTCTTCTTAGCTGCTTCCTCCCTGGTGATCATTGTCAACAGAAAAGGCTTTCTTACTATAAATAAAGAGCTTTTGAAGAGTAGGCTTTAAGCCAAAATTCTAAGTGATTTCTTCCCCTTCAATCTTTTCCAAATTTAACTTGAGATCTTAATTTTTAAGAATTTATACATTTTTATTAGTTTCATTTCAAAGTTTAGTTTTTCCTTTCTTTTAAAACAGATGGAACTTTTAAGACAACAAGCCTTAGTCTTGTTGTATCCATTTTTTTCCCTTAAAGAAGCGTTCAATAGTTATATGTACCAATTTGCAGATGGAGAATATCCTAATATTGACATTCCCTTAGTTACAAATTGTTCACTATTAAATACTTTTTTTATCTTATTTGCTTAGGGTTTTTACACTCAATCACTCCTTTTGTAACACAATATAGGTTTTTAGCAGGGTTCTGTAAGATTATCTTACAGACAGTTCCTATGTTTCTATATCTTTTAAATTTGAATCCTAATGCCTTGCATGCCCTAGTTTATAACCTTGCGCCATTATGGGCAAGACCTTACAACAACATTGTTTATTGTAGAATATTGTGATTAATATACTATATGGGGAAAGCCACAAGGCCACAAGGGGGTGGCATAGTTGGAAGTTCCATGTAAGGTTTGAAGCCAAGGAATAACTCGTGCAGGAATCAGCAAGTCAAATTGGCAGCGCTCCTAATTAGGATGAAGTACCCGCCATTTGATATTACCATCAGATTAACCCATAATGTTAGATACGTCAAGGGGTGGCTCATTGAGCGCCCCCTGTGTATTAAAAGATACATTAGCAGGCAAGTCTGGAAACTCGGTTGCAACAACATGCTGTCCATGTACGTCATGGAGATCATGAGGCTTATCTGAGTAATGTTCCTCTTGAGTCACAAGGCTTAATCAAGTTGTGTTCCATTTAGGACCTGGATTGAGTGATCCTGTCATAAATGGTTAACTGATAATGGTGCCATCAGTTTATTGACTGGGCAGTGAACCACTTGGTGAGCTGCTTGGTGATTTACTTGGGGCATTAATTCCCCAAGAGGGAGTAATCAAAGATGTTGCAACACCTGTAAGTCTGACAAATCATAAACAACATGAAATTATTAAGAAATCTGAAATTGAAAGATTTTCAAATCCGAGAACCAAATTTCAAATAACAATTAAGGTGAATTTGAAATAAATTTAATTTATAGGCGTCTCAAACAGGAAGTCAAAGAATCTAGAGTGGATTTGTGCTAATTTTTTTAGGAATAATTGGCATTCTCAAAATCACCCAATTTCATTTTAGGGCAGCTAAAATTTAGATGCTTACTATTAACTGAACTAGCTATATTTAACAATAAAATATATTGTAATATAAAAATCTATTTTATTATTAATGCTTTTCAAAATCAACTGTAATCAAGAATTCTTAATAGTAAGACATAAGCAAATATTGTGATAAACTGATGGTTTATCTTCCCATCTCTCCTTGTAAGGGTCAGCCTTACAGTGCCCAGAACGTGGTTCAAATCCCCACACTGGGCTGCCAAGCAAAAGTGTGGGCGGCTGCAAAAGCCTGCTGGGGGTTTAAACCCCCAATCATCCACCAGGGCAGGTGTGAGGCAGTTCAAACTTCCTTGACCTATTCAGGAAGTTTGAACTGCCAGCCATATGGTACCTAGCTGGGGCCAGTATTAAAACTGGCCTGGGGAGCTTGCGGCTCCTAACAGCATTGGGGCACCCAGTCACTGTTCTATAATTGGGCTGGGTTCACCCAATACTGCTCTGGATCAGATCTGCTGGGTTTTGCAGCAGATCTTTTATCAAGCAGATCTTCTGCAGAATTCAACCAGCAGGTCTGCAAAAATGCTGGTTCTTGCTGCTGCTCCTTTTTTCACTGCCACTAATTGCACTGATGTGCTGATAAATAATCTTGCAGCAATTGAAAATGCTGATAATGCTGCCAATAAATTGGCTGTTAGAAGCACCTCAGTTAAGTTGCAGGATTCAAAATTGCCTGCAAGCTGTGATCAAGATAAAATTAATCACCAATCAACAGAAAATGATTCCAGCCCTGAAGAACTTTTTGGCACTGCCCTAGCCTCATGCCCCAATCAAGTAAAATCTCAGAATGAAGGAGCCAGCCAATTATCTGCCAGCTGCCAACAGAATTCCCCTGCTCAGACCAAGTCACTCAGATCCCAATCATCACTTCCAAAGCTACATTACACTACTTCTCAGAAGCCAGTACCCAAGAGTTGGAACACCACAAGCTCACAAGGAGTAGGAAGTAGTATATTCCAAGGTAGACCAGATAAATGGTATAAAACCCACTTTCCCACACATAAATCAAGTGCAGACAACGTCAAATAAAGTGAATGAATCTATCAGTTTTGTTTGCTTTATTAGGGCTCCAATTTATATACCACTTAAGCATAAGTCAGACCAGAAGATGACAATATCACCCTAGACCTACACTTATGGACTACCAGCCAGTTCCAGATCCTGGAATGACTGGCATTTCCTATGACTTCTCTGCTCCACCCCTTCAACAGCCCTAAAACCACGGTAGAGCTGGGATGGTCATTTTGACCATCCTCAGTTGGGCTGAAGTTGTTGTTCCCAACCTTAGTGCCTACTGCTCTCTTAGCTACAGGGTTGCTATACTTAACCTATTCTGTGCCTTTCCTCTATTGGGCTCTTGTGACGTGCTACCCTGATGGCTTAAGTTTTCCTTCAGCACCTTGATATATGACAGCTGCCAGCCATGACACTCCTTCCTTCCTTGAAAAGAGTTTTTTTGGCTCCTGTTATAGCCAGGGGCCAAAAAACAATTTAAAATATTTCTGTGTCATCAGGAGGGTGGCTCCTATAGCATCAAATGGGTTTTTGGTTTCTATATTAGTGATTTGGAGTGCAGAATATTTAATAGATTCTATTGTAGACAATTTTACATTTAACTTAACTTTTATGTCTAAATGTGGCTATCAAAAATGATTTTTTCATTTGATTTTATCCAGAGTGAAGCTTCTTGATTTGGATTGATTTGTCCTAGTTTCTTACTTTACATCTAATTTGGATTCCAAATCCTGAAATTATTATTTGAGTTTACTAATGGCATTCATTTATGATTTTAAATTTAGTTCCTGGATTTGAAAATCCTAAAATTTTAAAAATTCAAATAAAAATACAAAGAATTCAATTTAATTAAAACAGGCCACTCTGCAAATGTGATATGAAATTTGGACCAAGGATTTGACAATCCTGCATTTTTACGTTTAGGTTCTGAATTTACAGTACAATTTGTAGCAATAAATAGTGTGGTGATCTATGGTAAGAAGTTTGGTTTTATAGTCCTAAATCAACTTTTTCCTGAGAATCTAGAGAGAATTTACTTAGTGCTGAGCTGCAAAGCAGGTGACAACACAGAGTACTTATATTTATCCTGAGAATCTAACTCTAAACTGTTAGAACAGCAGTGAGATATTTCTTTTACCCTTAGTGGGAAAGAAAACAAATAAGCAGAGTCTTTAAAAAACTTGATGTAAATGCTGATTAATCTTAAGATAAGGCAATAAGCCAAGAAGTGCTAATAGTAGATATATATGTTGTTAAGCCAGTATTTTATTTTTGAAAGTAAAAGCAACTTAAAATTCTATAATATAATATAATATAATATACATAAAAACATGGCTGGAATGGGAAGATCAGTTAAGCCTAAACTACATGACATTCATGAAAGTATTCAGGCTTGTTGGCTGAGAAAAGATGAGTGTTTTACTTCAAGAGAGGTTGAGAGCTTGATATACAGTCTGTGATAATTGGAGGCAGATTATGAAGAAATAGAACCTTGTTCTCAACCATAAATAAATCATTCTTTCCGCAGCACCTAAAATATTGTTATCAACAATTCCTGGGAGACCAAAGAGAGGAAAGAAATCAAATGAACACACTAAAGAAAAATTTAAACCAAGTGACCAAAGTTACTAGCAAATTTCAAATTTATTAAATTAGAAAATAATGAAGCAAGGTCTTTTAAAATTCTTGACTTCTTTTAAGGAAGGGAATGAGTTTAGAGTGAGAGGTTAAATGTCTCAAAACTAATTAACCAATGATATAAGGAAGTATGAGTGTATTTATTGAGGCAGAAAAATCTGTACAAACTCAAATAAATAAAATAAAAAGTAAACGTTGGCTTGACTAAAATTGAGAAACCTGTTTAGAATGCACATAAAACTTCTCCCAGACGCTCTTGCACATGATATTTTACCAGGGATGTCTCTTGAGTGGGTTAGGTGGAGGAATATTCATAATACTCTCACAAATATTAATTTGAGGGCTTTTCTTGGGCTTTTTCAGAATATTTTGGAAAAATATTCAAACACCCTTTGGTAGAGATTTCCAAGAATTTGGTGAGGATTAAAGTGGAGGTCTAATAGGGAGGCATAACTTTACACAGTCACCACAGATGTAAGCAAAAGCAGATACAAACCCTGTTGAATGGGGCCAAGAGAACAACTACCAGAATTAAATCATTTTTCATTTCAATTTACTGAATGTCAATAAATTTTCCACATTCAGTAAGCTGACATTATTTTAGTATTTATCTGCCAGAATCAGGAATCTTTTTAAATAAGCTAATTTTTTATATTTAATTATTAAGTCAGAATTGTAAAAATAAAAAAGAACAGTTATAATGTTGACATCACTTAAACAAAGGCCTAATTTTAAAGTTAAAAACTTAATATAATTTACTTAAAAATGAACTTTCTTTCTACTCTTACATTTAGGTCAACTCCAGTAAGGAATATCTTGGTGTAAACTCCAAATAAGTCTCCATATTATTCTTAATAAAAGCACATTATTCTAAAAATAACTATTTTCCATATTTTATAATACTATTTCTATTAAATATATAATAAGATAAGCATTGAAAAAAGACTTATACAAACTTTTATTGTGTTTTTTGTATTATGAAGCTATATATTGTTATGTTAAACTCATTGGATAAACTATTGTTTAATTCCAGAAGTCTACTTAAGTTAAAACACATTTTAAAACTAGAATTTATATATGTATTTATAATTTCAAATTTGTGTTGAATTGGCTCATTGCCTAAATCACAACAAAGGGATTTGACTAAGAAAACAAAATGACATAATTTAAGCAAGTTTTATTGTAAAAATTACTATAAAAAAGGCAGAATGTCTCCATATCAACACCTTTACTGGTTTATTAGTAAAACACTACTGCTTAACAAAAAACATACATATAATGATATGATATTTCAAACTAAAGTATCCATGACTGTACTTTAGACTTTTTTTACAATCTCTATTATTGTGTTTTTGAAAGTTACATATTGATAATGAGCGCCTTTTTGGGGAAGCTTAAATATGGAATTAGGAGAGAAAAGAAGTATCTTTTATTGGATAATATTTTAGACTTATATAGCTTTAGCTGTGGTGGAGATTTAGTTAGATTAAACCTAGGGGCTGGTCATGTGCAAGATAGGTTTGAGTTGCTGGATACTTGGACAGTCATGTGATATTGGTTTGTTGTCATTTCCAGCATGTCAAACTAGATATTGGAAAGGCACCAAATTGGGCAAAGACTGGATATTAAGTGGGCTGGTGGTAGCCAGAATACTTGTACATCCAGATCCTTGACAAACCCTTCCCTTATTGAGTTACTCTGGTACATCAGGAGGGGGCTCTGTCTTGACGGCTGCTGCCTGATGTTCCTGGAGTTGTTTGCTAGTTGGTACCAGTTGGGTCAAGTGTTCTCCTTTGCTAAGGCGGAGGCAGGATCTGTGGTACTTCTTGGTGATGGGCTCTTTGGCGCCCTGGAACTTAACCAGGTAGGTGTTCCTGTCTGGTTGGTATTTGATGATTCTTCCTGGTCCCCTGTGTACTGAGTCTAGCTTCTTTCTGTTCCCAGCCAGAACCCAGACAGGGGAGTTGATGGGGAGTGGTTCCTCTGTAGAGGTTACCTTTTGTGTTTTGAGCCTTTTTATCTCTGCATTTTTAGCTTTGAGGAGTATATGTTGTAGCGTTGGTGCTTGTTCCACTGTGGGAGGTTTTCCTGGCAGAAACTTTATGTTTGGTTAGTTGTTGCAGGTAAATATCTCTGGTTTGTACCCGTATGTTAGTTCAAATGGTGAGTAGCCTGTCCCTTGATTGGTGCAGATCTGGGTTACTAATAATGCATGTTTCACATATAACAACCATGTGTCTTTGGCTTTGCCATCCATTATTTTCTCAAGTGCTCTGATAAAGCTGCCGTTCAGGTGTTCAACTCTGCTGTTAGCCTGTTGTCAGGAATATTCCTGACATAAATCAAATCCTGACTGGAGGTAATGTTGGAAAAGAATAGGAGAATGTACAATTAAAAAGGCAAAACTTAATGAGGATTTTCCTCCGCTATTTGGGGAAAATAAAAATCAAATAAAAGAGGAAACAGAATCCAATAGTTGCTGGAATATTTTATCATCCAAGAAGGCGCCTGCCATCACCCTCTGTCAGCCTCACTGCGCCCAGCCAGCCGCCTGCAAGCCCCCTGCTTGCCCACCAGGCCCCTGCCAGTCAGGCCCCTGCCGGCCACCTGCTTGCCCACCCAGCCCACCTGCTTGCTCCCTGGGTCCCACCTGGCTGCCAGCCACCCATCTGGGTCCCAGGTTCCATCCCACAGCCAATCAGAAGCCCCATAATCTGCAACCAATCAAAAAAGTCCCTGGTTGTAGGGGAAAAAACACTGATTAATTCCTGCCCTTCAGAAGAAGGGTAAATCCAGGGTTTGGGTTCTACAAATTATTCTGACTTTTAGAAGAGGGGACAAATCAGGTTTCAAAAGTTAAAAATAATTTTACTCCAAACCAATGGGATTCAGAGAACCAAACCACATGCCTGAGCCCAGACCCCAGCCAAACTAAGCCTTCCAAAACAAAAATAAATTTTGAAAGTTCCATGAGTTTTCACAATCACCTGACTCCACACCCAGGGAAAATCATTGGCTCTAGGCAAGAATGGCCAAACCCCCAACAGATTGTCAAAGAACAAGAATTTGACCACCTTCCCAAACCCCAATCCCCAATCACCTTGTCCAAAATTTTGGGTTCTCCAATCCCTTGCTTTCATTCCCACTTGCAAAACTTTGAAAGTGGGAAGCACTATAAATAAGGGACCCCTCCTTAGTAATAGCTTGTGCTATTATTGAGCTCAATACCCTCAATAAAGCTAAAATTACTTAAAAATTTAAGTCAACTTTAAAGCTAGTTAGTCCCTGCTAAACTCCCTCAAATCCATGGAAGATGAACCATCTCATCTTCACAGCTGTGCTTACAGCTTGCCTTAGGATTGGAGGCTATCAACAAGGACCAGAGTTCTTCAGCCCCTCAACAGAAGGGCTAGGTCATGATCCCCACTATGACCCTGGACAACTCAACTCCTCCCACACTGGTTCCTGGCCTCCCCTGGTGTCCCTGCATTCCACACTGTCCATTGTGGTATACACCTCTATGTACTATGTGTCAACATAATTTGACGGGAGCTTTGGAAGATAAACCTCCATGCTAAGGTCTTACATTGGTTGATGACCATCTACCCAATCATCACCACCCTGACTGGCTTCCAGTTTGCCAACCTCCTACCATACCTGCTGCAAGTAGTACCTACCGTACTGGGTATTACACCTGTGGCCTGTAGGGCAAGGTTGTGGAATGTTTGATGTTCTTTGCTTTTAGATTGTTGTTTACTACGTGATCAGATAACTTTGTTGTTCCATCAGTTATGATATAGTCTGGAGTACTGTAGTCAGCTATGATTGCTTTTTTAATGAATTGGTTTGTTGTTTCTACTTTGTGATCCTTTGTTGCCCAGCAGATAGGCCAGTGTGTGGCAAAGTGAATGGATACAATCAGTAAGTGTTGCTTTGTTTTAGTTTCTGGTAAGGGTCCCACTACATCCAGTCCCCAGACCTTGAATGGTTTGGGGTCAGGTACTGGGTTCACTGTTGGCTGAGGAGCTTTGGTGATGGCGTATTTTTCACACACTGTGGACTTTTTCAGAACATCTATTATGTCTTGTTTCAGATTGGGCTATCATACTATCTCTTTTAATGTGAGGTATAGGTTGTTAGCCTCTGTGTGTCCTAGTAGGAGGTGATGTCTTAGGATGGTGTCAACTCTTTGTGCAAGTGGGATTTAAGGAAAGTGTTTGTCTTTAATGATTTGGTATACAGTGCCATTTGATACACAGAAACATTTTTCATTCCTACTAGTGTATTGTGGGTTAGTTGATGTATGGAGGGGTCTTTTCCCTTTGTCTTGTACTCAGTGTTGTATAGGTTGGGCCAGTCAGGGTCCAGGTGGTCAGGGTGATTCTCTCTTGGCTGGCATAGCCTAGAGAGAGCATCAGTTGTGACCAGCTCTGTCCCCTTTTTGTACTGGATTTTAAGGTTAAGCTGCTCAAGCAAGGACATACATTTGGCTTGTTGTCATGCAGGTGTGTTCTGAGTTTTGAAATAGATTAAGGATTTATGGTCAGTTAGTACTCAGACGTTTAAGTGTCCTTCTAAATAACATCTCCATTTCTTGCATGTGTGATATATTGCTAGTAATTCCTTGTAGTGTATTGGGTACCTCTGCTCAATGTTGGTTAATTTTCTGCTTTTGTGACATAATGGCAGGAAGTCTTGCTGCCCTGGCTGGCAAATGCATAGGACTGCGCCAATGGCAGTGTCACTGGCATCTGACTCAAGCTTGAAGTTCCTGTTGTTATTAGGGTATTGCAAGATTGGTGCTTCAATCAAAGCTTGTTTTAATCATTGGAAATTCTTGTCTCATTCTGGTGTCCAGATGAATTTCTTTTTGGCATTACCCTTGGTTAAGTCATTGATTGGTGCAGTGAGCTTTCCGCAGTCTTTGATGTGTTTCCTTAGGTAAGCTACCATACCAAGAAAGCATCTAACTTGTTTAACAGAAGTGGGGCGTTTCATATTATGTATGGCTTTAATTTTTTCTGGATCTGCTTTGATGCCACCTTCAGAGACAATGTGCCCCAAGAACAGGAGTTTCTTTTCCATAAATTGGCGCTTGCTAGACTTGGCGTAGAGTTTTGCTTTGCAATTTAATTGATTGTCTTGTGGATATGTGTGAGGTGCTCCTCTTTTGTTTTTGAGAATATAATGATATTGTCAAGGTAGCATAATGTATTTGAGAGGCTGTTTAGCGCTTGGTTCATCATAGTGATAAAGGTTGCAGGAGCGTTGGTCATCCCAAAGTTCATTACTTTAAATTCAAAGGATCCAAATTGTGTACAGAATGGAGTTTTTGGTATGTCCTTTTCTTTTACTTTGACTTGGTTATAACCTGAGGTGAGGTCAATTTTAGAGAAAATTTTGGCTCCAGAGAGTCTTGCAAACAGATCCTCTATATGTGAAAGGGGATATTTATTATTTACTGTGCTTGCATTTAGTGCTCTATAGTCAGTTACTAGACAGAGTGAACCTTCTTTTTTCTTTACAAAGAACACTGCCGTCCCCACAGGGATTCCAATGGGTGAATGAATCCTATTGCTAGATTGTCCTCAATGTGTGTTTTGAGGGTTTGGGTCTCCATGTGAGAGAGTCAGTAGAGGAACGCAGGTTTAGGTATGGCTTTACATAAGTCAATGCCATGTTTGACTTCCTGTTTGGGTGATAACTCTATGGGCTCTTTCTTGAATACATGAGTGTATTCATTTAGGAGTGCTGCAAGTTCTGGGCATTGGATTTTGGTTGTTTGTATATTATTGAATTTGGTGTACCTCATTATGTGGAGGGTACTGTCTTTGGTTAGACATTCCAAGTTGTCCTGATTTATGACTTAGACAAACACTGTGTCTCTTAGGATGAGATTTTTGGGTTCTTTGAGGATATTAATTTTGACTCCATTGCATTTTGATGGACATAGTCTTTGTTTTGCAATATATGGGTCATTATTTGTTAGATTAAGCCAAGGCGCCAGCTTAAGCATTTCAAAGCCTTTTAACTTCTTTGGTATCATTTAAGTCATAAACTTATGTTTTTTGAACATTAGTATAATGCTTAGTTTACTGAAGAAAAGTTTAATAGTGTAAAATATACCAATAATAGAAATAAATCTTATTTCTATTAGCTGTATTTTTTGCTAAAACCCTTTTTTCTATTTTAATAAGCCAAGAATTAAATATATGAGTTGCATGGGAGAGTAATAGCAGCCCCAAAGCTATAATTGCTATTACCCTATCTTTGGCTCATATAATTAATTTCTTAGTTATTTTTAGAAAAAAAAGTTGTTGTATTTAAAAGACTATTTACCCTATGTGAAATATAAGTTTTTGTTATGCGTCCAACTTCATGAACATGTCCTACTAATCCTTTAGTAGTATCAGCTCTCTTTGTTTCTCTGTCATCTGTGCAGAACTTTGCACAATAATTTATTTTGGAGTACTCCTTAACATCCTCAAATGTCAAAGGTGAAACATACAGCTCACCATCTTTCATTAAATATGAAAGATTAACATAAAATGCTTTGACTTCAAGCCAGCTTTTTTTAGGCCTAGATTTTCTATCATAGATGTGAAAAAAGATTTTTTGGGAAACATCTGAATTATTTACAAGTGTCTCATATAGACCCTTTCTTTCTTCCTCTCTCTCAAAAACCATTTTGAGATCATTTATATTTTTTATATACATCTCATTTTCCTTTTGTTTAAATATTTTAGATAATACACCAAAATGACCATCAACAATACTTTTGCCATGACACTCAACAAATCTATTAAACTTAATTGTTCCTTTTATAATTTTAGGTACCTCTTTAAAAAGATAATATAAGAATTCATAAGATCTGAAATGATTACCATTATCAGTCCAAACTTTAATATTTTTAATATTCTTAAATTTATTATTTTTAAGCAGACTTATCAAACACTGACCTGAAAACAAAGAGTCATGAGATAAAATTTCAGATAAAAAGTCATGATACTCATATTTAATTTTCTCATTTTCTTTAAAAGCAATTGCAAATCCTAATAAAGAAATAGGTATTTTCTCATAAAAACAATTATTTGTCTCTATAGGACCCCCACCTATTTTAAAGTTTTCTTTATAGTCTATTACTATAACACATGAATTATTATCAAGATTATTTATATCACTAATATATTCTTTATTTTGATGCTTATAAAACTTTTCATGTAGCTCAATAGATTTCAAATTTTCTTTAATAGATTTAGGCAATGGCAACCTCTTTATACTCAAATCCTTTTTCTTCATTTCTAATGACTTTTTTAAGTTGCAAATGTTACACATATCAGTTTGCTTTTTGCTTTTAATTATATTATTAGGAATAAGCTTATAAAAAGTGGAAAGTGAAATAGAAATATTGTTTTTTATTTTCATATCTTCGTAAATTTCTTTTTTGTTTTCAATAATGAGTATTTTATTTTAGTTGAGTATTCACTCAACTCTTTTTGTAATTCTTCATAAATCAATCCAGGGGATTTTTTAGTGAATTGGCTAGTTGGAAATGAATTTTTTAATATATGTTTTAAAATATTTTTTATGTTTTCTTTTTTTACTGAATCATTTTTTCCTTTTTTATTTTTTGAATTTAATGATGCTTTTTAGCATTTTTTATTTTTTTAGAATATGAATACTCATTTTTTGTCATTTTAAATCCACAATCCCAAAGCTCTTTCAGACTGTAGCTTGATGTAACCAATGCTCTTAGGGAAGGAAGGTGCTTGGCAGGGGACTCTGACATCAATTCCTTTAGGTTGTTAAGGAAATCATCTGTCTTGGAATTTTGTATGACAGGTAAGAAGGTACTTTTTCCAAACTCTGTTTTTAATAAGAAATGCTCAACAAAGCTGTTAAGATCACTGCCAGCAGTAAAAAGGAATGCTTGTTTAAGCATAGAGATTCTTTCTCTCTTAGTAGAAGCCCCCAGTGAGAAGAAGGGTGTCATCTGAGGTGCAAACTTGATAGGTTCCATAGTGATAGTGGTTGGGTTCCTTGGCTTGGTTCAGGCAGTTCTTGCTTGGAAATAGATGTGCAGTTATCAGAGAGGAGCAAAGGTGTGGATTGTAAAGTAAATTTCTGTAAAGTTGAGCTGTTTAAATACCATGTTAGCTGAGCTTTCGCACTACAGGCATAAATCCCCAACTGACCCCCAACTGATCTCCTTAATTTATCAATATCACCCCTGAAGTCTGATATCATTGTTTATTTACCCCTTTTTATATTCTGGTTAACTGTTGATATTTCCGCGAATAGTACTTCAATCTCGCTCAAACTAGTATCATTAGAAAGCCCTTAATCTCAGCTTTCGGAATTGTGCTGCAACTTTATATTTCAATACCGATTTAGTATCTTGAAGTGGCTTTGAATGTAAGCTTATAAAATTATTATTTGAAATAAAATATGCTAATTAACTCTTAAAGTATGATATTTTAATCAATAAACTAAATTTAAAGTATAAATCATTATTTAGCTTACTTTTACTAACCAACTCAAAAACCTTTTTAAATAAACTTAAGTTTATTATAACCTTTAACAGTTCTTAAAAATAAACTTTATATATTTTAAATCTATCAAAAAAATGTTTTTCTAATCACATATAAATATTTGCTTGTATAATTAAATTTGTATCTTATTTTTATAGATACAATGACTAAGATTATTTTCCATTTAGTTCAAATAAATTTTAACCTTTATAAAATTTAATTAAATAAAGCAAGATTTTGATACATTCTTTTTTATGTTTGAATTTTTTATACATATTATCTCTAGCATACAGTATAAAAATATAATTTTATTAAATAGTTGTATAAAGCAATTTTATTAATATTAAATACTTAAAATTTTGAAAAGAAAAACTTTTACTCTCTTATAAGTTCTTATTATATATTTTCTATAAAATCTAACTTAAGAATAAATTACTTATGCTAAATGAGATCACTGAAATTTCAATAAAAGTTCAGTTTTAATTTTAGTTTTAGTTTTTTTTAAATTTTTACTAGATTTTTTTTTAAAAAATCCAAAATTATTTAATATTTATTAAATATGCAAAAAATCTATCTGCCCTCTTTTTAAAAAGAGGGATTCAAAAATTATTTCATTTTAAATTAAATATTTTAAAAAAGCTAAGATTTTAGGCAACAATTTGATTTCCAACAAAAAGCATCATATCAGTTTTTATTGTATTTTTAGGTTGCTCTTTTTAGAATGATGTCATTTTGTACTAATCAGCTTTCAAGAAATAATGGTATATGAAATAAGATTGTTACTAGCTTTTAATACAGTTTAATTTAGCTGTAAGTAGAAAATGATTAATTTAATATAGGTTTTTATATTATAAGGATTAAATAAGATTTATTTTGATAAAATTGTTGTAATTATTTAAATTTATTGATAAGAAAACTAAAAAAAAATTTTAAAGTTTTAAGTAGCACAGTTAATAGGAAACAGATTAATCTAACAAATAATGACCCATATGCTGGGGTTCACTTGGGTGAACCAGTCTATGCCTGCTACAATGTAATGTTTTATGTTGATCATGACAAGTCCCTTCATGGACGTTTTTATGCCTTGGAAGTCAATTCTGAAGGGAGTTGTTTTGACTTTGAGTAGAACCTTTGATTTGTCTGCCATTCTGGCATATTCAAAGTTGGATTTGACAACTGGTATATTTTATTTGGTTACAAATGGTTTTCTAACCATGGTGTGTTGTGCACCAGAGTCAAATAAAATTTTATGTGTATGATATTTATAAGTGCATGGGTAGACAATAAGTTGTGAGCAATCTTTAATTTTTAAGTTAATAAAAATGGAGGATTGTGGGACACATGGGATGCAAGCAGCAAAGTTTGTGCCTTGGTACAATTTATTGTTGGTTTAGGGGGAGACAGGGGGGCTTAATCCCGTTCCCCTTCCTCTTTTCCCTGTTCCTTGGTCTTGAGACCTTCAAGGTCAGAGAATGTGGGGTCAGATTCATAGCAGGTTGCTGTTTCAGCATTGTTTATTTTGGCAGTGTCCTCTTCCTTGGGACAGGAGCATTTTGCGCTTTGGCTGTGATTGCCATTGTTGCAATTGGAGTTGCTGTTGCTATGATTGGTGTCTTTGAGTTTTTTGCCATTGGAGTTTTCTTTCATTGCCGTTTGAGGAGCAGTTGCTGTTGCGTGCAGCATATTACATGTTTGCGCGTTTTCTAGGCGCTTGGCTTCTGCAATAAGCGCATGCATGGAGGTGTTAGCCTCTGGGTGGATGAGGGCAGCAACAGAGGGTTTCATTCTATTGATGAATGATGCTCTAGTGTGCATGTTTTCAGCTTGTTCTGGATTCTGAATCTTGTGGTGTATCTCTTCAAATTCATTGGCATAAGCTGTGATAGTGGTCTTCTGAGGAAGATTGCTGAGCTGTATTGCAATTTCTTGGATGGATTTGGTGACACAAAAATTGTGGATGATGTCAGCTTTGAACTCTTCTCAGTTGTTAAGCTGTTAATCATTTTGTGAGCTAACCCAGGTGGCAAACCAGTTAGCTGTGGTCTTTTAAAGGCGCTTGTTGGCTTCCTGGACCCATTTTTCATGAGGGATGTGGGTGGCGTGGAGCTTGGCGGCTAAGTGGTCTAGCCAATTGATAATGTTTTCTTTGTTTTTGCCAAAGAACTTGTCAATACCAATGTACTTGGTGTTGGTAACTTTGCCTGTGATAGGCGGTTGTGTGTTTTTTTGTGGTTGGAGAGAGAAACTGTATTGAATTATCTTGGTGCATGCTTTGGGCATGACCAGTCCTTTGAATACAGTGCATCCACTAGGTATGTCTTTGTTGATATTGTGGGCGCGTAAGTACGTTTTCCAGGTGTCCTGGGATTTGGCCTGGTTGAGTACGTGAGCAAAGGTGGGCAGGTTCTGTTCAATCATTTTCTCTTTTTATCAGCGTGTCAGAAACTGTAGCTGCTACCAGTGATAAGAAGCGCCTTTTTGGGGAAGCTTCAGATATGAAATTAAGAAGGAGAGAAGTATATTTATTGGATAATACTTTAGACTTATATAGCTTTGGCTGTGGCAGAGCTTTAGTTGGATCAAACCTAGGGGTTGGTCATGTGTAGGATGGGTTCAAGTCACTGGATACTTGGACAGTCATATGATATTGCTTTGTTGCCATTTATGGCATGTCAAACTGGATATTTTAAAGGCATCAAATTGGGCAATGACTGAATGTTAAGTGGGCTGACGGTAGCCAGAATACTTGTATATCCATATCCTTGACAATATGGGTCATTATTTTTCTTGTTATGCCTAAGTGCTGGACTGATTATTTTATAACTTAATTACATTATTCATATTCAAATTATTCAGAAAGATTAAAATACAATCAATGTAAAATCTTTAATTGATCTTGGGCTTAGATTTTCTTTAAAAAAATAATTTATCAATTTTAGAATTGAAAATTGCACCTTATAATATTGCTGAAAATATCTTAAGTGCTACTACATACTACAAGCTAAAAATATTTATGATGAGTTGCATGGGAGAGTAATAGCAGCCCCAAAGCTATAAATGCTATTACCCTATCTTTGGCTCATCATAAATATTCTTAGTTTGTTTCAAAAAAAGGTTGTTGTATTTGAAAGACTGATAACTCTATTTAAAATACACCCTCTAGTAAGCTGCCCTACTTCATGAACTTGCCCTAATGCACCACTAGCATCTTCTGATATTTTTGTTTCTCTGGTATCATCACGTGATTTCAAATGATAATTTATCTCAGAATATTCTGAGAAACTTTCAAATGTTAAAGGTGAAGTATACAACTTCCCATCTTTCATCAAATATGAAATATTAATGTGCAGATTTTTAACTTTGAGCTCTCTCCTTATAGGCCTAACTTTTCTCTCTTAAATATAAAAGAATGACTTTTGAGAAATATTTAAGCCTGATAGCGCTGATTTATATAATTCTTTTCTTTTTTCTTCTTTCTCAAAAATATTTTTAATACCATTTATATTCTTAATATAAAGCTGATTTTCTTTCTCTTTTAATGTTTTTGATATTACACCAAAGTGACCATTGACAATACTTTTCCCATGACATTCTACAAATCTATTGTATTTAATAGACCCTTTAATGTATTGTGGTGCCTCTTTAAATAGATAATATAAGAATTCATAGGATCTAAAATGGTTTCCATTATCAGTCCATACTTTGATATTATTTATTTTTTTAAACTTATCTGATTTAAGAAGACTTATTAGACATTCACCTGAAAACAAAGAATCATGAGACAATATTTGAGATAAAAAATCATGGTATTCATATTTAACTTTTTTGTTTTCTTTAAATACCAATTCAAGCCCCAATAAATAAATAGGTCTTTTGGAATAAAAACAGTTATTGGTTTCAATTGGACCACCACTAACTTTTAAATTCTCCTTAAAATCTATGACTATAATACATGATTCATTTTCTAATTCATTGATATCTTTCTTATATTCCCTATTTTGATGAGCATAAAAGACTTGGTGCTAATTAATAGCTTTTAAGTCACTGTTTATAGATTCTGTCAATAATAAGTTTTTACTTTCACATTCTTCTTTTCTTTTTTCTAAGGATGATTTTAAGTTACAAATATTACACATGTCAGTTTGTTTTTTACTCTTTATTATATTTTTTGGTATTAATTTATAATAAGTTGAAAGTGATATTGAAATTTCATTTTTTATTTTCATATATTTATTTTTTTAATAGAGAATATTTTATTTCAGTTGAATATTCATTCATTTCTTTTTCAATGTCTTTATAAATTTTTTCTGGTGCTTTTTTTGTAAGCTGGCTTGTTTCAAAAGAATTTTCCAGTAGTTTTTTAATTATTTTTTGATTATTTCTTTTTTTTAATGAATAGTTATTATCTTTTTAGCTTTTTTGTTTAAGCTTACATTTTTATTTTTATTTATTTTTCTTGAGTATTCAAACTCACTTTTGGTTATATTAAATCCTATATCAGTAAGCTCTTTTAAAGAGTAACTGGAAGTAACCAGAGATCTCAAAGCTGGGAGATGCTTTTGAGGAGAAGATTTCAGAAGATCCTTTAAGTTGTCAATTATCCCATTTGGTTTCTGATTTTGAATTAAAGGAATGAACTCTGCTTTTCCAAACTCAGTTTGAGTGAGGAAGTGATTGACAAAGGAATTAAGATTGCCTCCAGAAACAAAGAGGAATGCTTTCTTTAGCATAGCAATTCTTTCTCTTTTTGTTGATGCTCCCAGTGAGGAAAATGGCTTCATGGCAGAAGTAAAGTTAACAGATTCCATAATATTGGATATGTGATTGCTGATAAAGAGATGCTTTGTAGAGATGCCTTGCAAAAGAGTGCTGGTTGCAGGAATTATATCTTTTTGTGAATATGGTTTGAAGTAAACCTTAGGTGGTGCTTTAGCTCTTATATACCAAGCCTTATGACACCATTCTGAAAGAAATGATGTGACAGCTTTATTTACAATTTCATAATTGAATTTATATTTCTAGAATAAATTAAATCCCCAGTTTTCATGCACAAGTGATATGTGTATCAGCTAGGCATCAAATTACATCATATCCTCTTTTTAATCTATGCAAATCAATTAAAATGATCTATTAACTTAATTATAACTGTTTTTCATATTTTTAAAATAATAAAATATTAAAGAATTTTATTTAAAAAATGCTTAATTTGAGGTTTGCAGTTCACTTGAACCTCAAAATTCATCTAAACAGCAAATAAATTAACTTCCTAACTTCAAACTACCATAAAATCCTAAATAATTAAGCTTTTTAAATAAAATAAAATGCGGAAATGATGCTCTTGATCTTATCTTTAATTTCTTTAAATAAAAAGAATATATTACTCAATAAAAATTTAACTTTTTTAAGCTTTAAGCAATATTTTTTATTTCATTATCAAAATAATATAATAAAATCTGACATATGCTCTTTTAAATTGCTTTTGCTTTAATATTCAATATTATATATATATTAATATTTTAAAATCAATATAGAAAAATAAGATTATTAGCTTTATTTTGATAGTTTACAGTGTGAAAAAATATTAACTTTTTGTTGAGTTATTACTGTTTTAAATATAAACATTTGTAATTTTATTTTTTTCAAAATTGAACTGTGTTATGCTGCAACTTGGGTAGCATGTGTAATAGAAAATGGCCTAATCCCTAGAATAATGACCCACCTGATTGGAAAATGTGTGGTGGTGTACCTTGACAGCATTGTTGTCTTCAGTCAAGATCAAACCGCACACCTCCAACACCTCCATGCTGTCCTTGACACCCTTTGGAAAAACCAGCTAAAAGCTAAACCTATAAATGCAAGTTCCTCAAGTCAGAACTGTTATTCCTTGGGCACATCATCTCTGCCCAAGAGATAAAGCCTGACCCTGCCAAAATCAAGGCAATTACCAGCATGCCGCCCCTCACTTATGTGGGCCAGGTGCGGACATTCTTAGGCATGGTTGCCTATGTGCACAAGTTCATTCCCAATTGCGGGGAACTAATTGCACCTCTCACTGAGCTTCTCAACATCAAACAGCGCTTCCTTTGGACCCCTGTCAGAGATCAAGTCTTCAAAATGTTGAAACAAAGACTCACAACAGCACCAGTACTGCAGTTCCCCAATCAAAACTGTCAGTACAAACTTGAGACTAATGCCTCTGACAGAGCCATAGGGGGCATGCTAAGGATAGAAACTGATGAAGGTGTCTTCCTCCCCGTGCCATATGAGTCCAGGAAACTTACTAACTTGGAACAACGTTATCCCATTCATGATAAGGAGTTGGCAGCAATTGTGCACTGTGTTGAGAAGTGGCGCTGCTACCTGGAAGGTGCTACCTTCCCACCCTGCGTTCTGAAAGACCACAAGTCACTTCAGTACTTCAACACATAGTCCCACTTGACACACCGCCAAGCAGGATGGGTTGAATGTCTATCCTCTTACCAGTTGCACATCAAGTACAAGCCTGGGAAGGAACTTGTCACAGCTGACGCCCTTTTGCAACTCTACGTAGCGTCAATCACTGGGGACAATGGTTTGGATCCAGATTGGCCCATGCTCTACCTCTGCCCTGAGGCAACTTGCTACAAGGACCTTAACTTGGTAACCATCTCCAAGCTGAAGGACAACAAAATTTAGTTCAACACCAATGCTGGTAACGTCTGCTGTCGGGCAGAGACAGGTGAGAAGACACCTTACATTCCCACCACACAACAAGGTGATACAATATTGCACTACCACCAAACCCTGGGTCACATCAGAGGGCGTAACCTCTTTGAGATCATGAACCAAAAGGCTTGGTGGCCGCGCATGCGTCAAGACATTTTGGACCTCCTTGAAACGTGTGTGCTGTGCAAAAAAAACACGCCCAAACCTGCACCCCACAAGTCTTTTCTGCCCATCAAGGCCATGGAACCCTTTGAGAAGTGGGCTCTCAATATTGTGGGGCCACTCCCCAAAGACAGACTGGGGAAGAAGTACATTATCACTGCTATCAACTACTTCACTTGTTGGCCAGTGGCCTGGGTGACAACTAACCACACTACCACCACCATCTCCTGCTTCATTGGCAAGGAAATTATGGCCCGCTTTGGGCAACATAAACATCTTATCACAGATGGCGGTCCTAAACTTGTTGAACATGTCATGAAGGAATACTGCGCCAAGAAAGCACTCCAACGTATAGTTACAACCCCCTACCATCCTCAAGCCAATGGGCACGTAGAATGGTTAAATGGCTCCCTATTTCAGCTGATTGCCAAGCTCTCACAAGAGCACCCCAACACCGCATGAACTGAACACCTGCCCACTGCTCTACTTATCCTACAAGCAAGAATCAACAGGGGAACAGGGTTTAGCCCCAGCACCCTGGCCTTCAGGACGCCTGACAGTCAAGTAGGAATTGAACAGGGAAAGCTACAGTACAGGGTTTCTGAGAAAGCCTCTCCTAGTAACAACCACATCCCTAGATCAATGGTGTGCCAAAGCCCGGGAAATCAAACACAAGCAAATTGCAGGAGAAAACAAAGCACCTCAATCTAGATACGCCGTAGGTGACCCCGTCTACACCCTCAACCCCAATTCTGCCAAGTTGGAGCCCAACCACCTAGGGCTCTTTAAGATAGTTGCTGTCTATGACAATTATACCTATTGTCAAAACCGCAGACTCAACCTGCCAGCAAGATTCCAACCAAGCAGGTTTGTGACCCGCAATCTGATTACCTGGTCACTCAAAGCTAGACCTGGAAGTCAACTCTAATTTCTAAATCAATCAACATGAACAAATGATGATCCCTCAAAGTGGATACCTTGATTTGGCGCTTGACTCATTAACAGGATCAAGCCACCCCCTCTTCCATCTAGCCGTGTGATCACCAATCATGTTCCTGCTATCCCTTGATTCACAATAGCTATATAATCACTATCTCATAATAAAGATTACTATATATCCTCTAAATATTTTTCCCCTTGTAACTCTGCTAAAACAGCACAGTTACAACATTGGTAGCACAGGTAGGTTCTCCATCCTACCTTATCTTGAAAAATTCTGCCTGTTGCCCGCACACGCTGCGGCCAACAAATCCTTGACAGAATTATTTCTGGCCTTCTCTCCGACTGGACACTGTATACTCCTGGTACCGCCATACCTGATGGTTTTGTGCTCTACCAAAACACAATGATCCTGCTACCCGCCTTCAACGCCCTGTCCGCCCTAGGGTTCTTTCAGGCTCCCTCATCAACACCATAACCAGCAGACAAGACCACCATGCCTGCCTATGTTGCACAAAGACTTTGCAGCGCCGCCTTGGAACCCTTTGCGGGGGCCAACGACAACAATGCTGCCGCATGGATTCAGTCCGCCCAAAGCAAGTTGGCTCAGATGGAGTGCCCACAGTGGTTTTGGATTGTGGAGATTTCCATTTGTCTGACACATGACGCTGGCACCTGGTACAACAAGTGGCACAAAGAGCACACTGACAAGAACTGGGACACCTTTAAACAGGACTTCTTGGCAAGATTTGTGCTTAAGGATACGGCACTCATGATCATATGCCAAGTAAAGAACCTAACCCAGACAGGCACCGTTAAAGAACTCACCCGTGCCTACGGGGAACTCCTTCTCTGCGCCCCATCTGACATGGCCTTTGACACCCCAGCAACACACCTCATGTACTACGACGCTCTCAAGTTGCACGTGATGAGACATGTGAACCTGGACCAGGTTACCAACCTATAAAGCCTGTACTGTGAAGCAAAAAAAGCAGAACAAACCTCCAACGCTCTGCACAAGGCACAGACTTGGAAACAAGAGAGATCCAAGGACTCACATTCAAGTGGGCGCTCCTTGCAACCACCTCCTGGAGGTAACAGTAACAACAACAACCACAAACCCACGGGATTGAATAGGAATGGAAATAACAGCCAATCAAATTGTACCCATTTCTGTGTCACCGCCACTCAAGGCAACCAAGACAAGGGAAAAGCCCGGTGAGAGCACTAAGCAAGCCAAGCTCTCCCCACGCAACTCCTGACTTGCCCAACAATGAATACCAACCCAAGGACGTGGACCAATGCCTAGTGATCCAAGTGCCCTCGGAAGACCCGGTACTATACACCATTGCCAGACATCCCAATAAATTGATGTCTTACCCTTTCTTCTTTTGCATTTACACAGGCTCAGCACTCTTGGACTTGGGCACAGATTGAACCTTAGTCAACAGCAGCTTTTTGGATAAATTCAAGCTGGCCACTAATCCTTTGCGGATTAAAAACGTGGTCCTGGCTGATGAACATCACATTGCTGTGACAAAAGAAACTGCTCCCTTCTCCGTCATGCTCGAGAACCTCTACTTCACCATCCAAGGACCTGTCATTGACTTTCCTAAGTTTGACATTGTACTGGGACTAGACTGGTTACAAAAAAAAACCCTCACGTAGACTGGGCAACCATGGTATTGACCATCAAATGCAAAGGTGTCAACCATCATATCTACCCTGACTCAGTGGACCAACTCCTACAAGACCACGTCTTTGTATGCATCACAGAGACTTCTGATGAGAAGGAAAACCTGAAAGCTATTGACTGGGACTCCTGCCAGTATGAAATCATACACTTCAAGGACCACCAGGACACCTCCACGCCGCAAGATTGCAACATTGTGGCCCGTCACCCAGAAATCTTTAAGGAAGCATTACCTGGGCTAGCCCCTGAGAAATTCAACCAAAACTCTATCCAACTCAAGGGGGCTGTACCCAAGGCACGCCCCATTTATAGGCTGACCCCAAACAAGGACAACGCCCTGCGCGTCTATCTCAAGGAAGCACTGGAAAAAGGACTTATCCGCCCCTCACAGTCTCCCTTTGGGGCCGCCGTATTCTTTGTGGCTAAAAAGGACGGTACCTTACACCTGGTCACAGACTACCGCGCCTTGAATGAAGTCACCATCAAGAATTGTTACCCCTTACCACTAATTGACAATCTCTTTGACGCCTTGGGAGGAGCCTCTGTCTTCTCCAAGATTGACCTAACTGCAGGTTACAATCAGATTTGTATCAAGGAGGAAGACATCCCCAAGACAGCCTTCTGCACCAAGTACAGTTCCTACAAATGTGTGGTACTCAACTTTGGCATGACCAATGCCCCGTCCACCTTTGTAACCTTCATGAACAAAGTGTTTGCGCCACACATAGGCAGACACACCCTCGTGTACCTGGACAATATCATTGTCTACAGTTCCTTGGTAGAACAGCATCACAAGGACCTGGAGGAAGTATTTGCGACCCTGGCACAACACAAACTGCTGGCCAAGCCCTCTAAATGCCAGTTCTTCTGGGAGCAACTACCCTTCTTGGGACACATAGTCTCAAAGGACGGCATCAAACCCGACAGTCAGAAGATACAAGCCATCTGCAAAATGCCACCTCCCAAGGACAAGTCAGAACTACACACCTTCTTGGGAATGGTGGCCTATGTACAACGCTTCATACCCAACTGCGGCGTCTTGACTGCCCCCTTGTCCGCCATAACAGGCGCCATGTCCAAGTTTGTATGGACCCCCAACGCGACCTCTGTTTTAGACGCCTCAAGGAAAAGCTCACAACAGCTCCCATCTTACAATACCCCAAACAAGACAGAGAATACCAGATGGAAACCAATGCTTCAGATGCATCCATTGGGGGAGTACTATGAATCAAGAATAGTGATGGTGACTTACTGCCCGTAGCTTACAAGTTGCGCAAATTGACAGATGGCAAGTGTCAATACCCTATCCACAACAAAGAACTACTGGCCATTGTACACTACCTAGTCAAATGGCGCTGTTACCTGGAATAGCAGGAAAAATTCACAGCACTAACTGACCATAAGTTGCTCATCTATTTCAAGACACAGGCAAACTTTTCACGCCGCCAAGCGCGGTGGATGGAAATCCTAGAAAGGTTTAACATGCTCATCCAATATAAGCCTGGGGCCAAACTTGCCATGGCAGACGCCCTGTCCTGCCTGTATGCCCGCGCTTCTAGGGGAGAGAATGGGCTCAACCCAGACTGACCTCTCCTAGTGCTACGTACAAAAGACAAAGGGTTCCCTGCAGGCACAACCAATATCACCAGAGAAACAGTCATCAAGAATGAACACCTCTTTGCTGACGTATACGGGACTCTTCACAGAAAGATGTCGGATGGCACAACCATTCCCTACATTCCCACACATCAACAAGTCAACACCATTCTTTGCTACCACAGAGATCTTGGACATACTAAGAGCTGAAACCTATATGAATTCCTAAAACATAAAGCCTGGTGGCCAACCTTATACCGCAATATCCAGGAAGTGCTAGAACAGTGCAAGGTCTGCAAAAAGCTTGCCAAAAGCAAAACCCCGCCTAAGTCTGTACTCCTCATTCAAACCCAACTACTGTTCAAAGTATGGGCTCTTGACATTGTAGGCCCCATGCCAGGAAAGCACAATGACAAAAAATACATCATCACAGCCTTTGATTTTGCAAAAAGGTGGCCAGTAGCTCAAGCAGTGAAAACACACACTAGCAATGATGTACAACAATTTATCGGCAAGGAGATAATCAGCAAGTTTGGAAAGCCAGAACTCCTGATAACCAATAGAGGGAAAGAATTGACCTCCAAAACCACCAACATATACCTCATAAAAAATGGGGTCAAACACACTGTAACAAAACCATACCACCCACAGACCAATAGATGTGTAGAGCATCTTAATGGTAGCCTCGTGCAAGCCTTAGCCAAACTCACTGAGGGAGACCTGAAGAATGGTATAAGCAGCTACCAACTGCACTACTTGCGTGTCAAACCCAAGTGAACAGATTTGCTGGAAAAAGCCCGTTTGAACTGGTATACAGCACACAGCCTAATATCATTCAAGCATTGACAGGACCCAAACTGGAAATTCTAAGTCAAGTCTCCCCTTGATCTGATCCTCAAGTAATGGAAGCCAACAGCAAACAAGCAGCTAAAGAAAAGGAATGCTTACAAAAGACCTTCATTCCCATCCACAATAGACATAAAGTTGAGGACAAAGTCTGGGTCATGAATGTTGACAAAAGCAAACTACAACCCAAGAAAGTAGGGCCAGCAATCATTCTAAAGGTAAACAACAATAACACTTACCTTGTGCAAGGGCTTGGGAAACACAAGCAAGACAAGACCTTACATCACAACCGCCTACGACCCTGCAAAGCAAGACAGAAACAACGAGAAACCGCCCTGCCTGCCACCAAACAACAACTAGTTCAATACAGCGCCTGGGCTCCTGACAACCTCTCTGACAACCTGCCTCCTGAGGAGGCCAACTTAGCAGGGGGTTACAAAACTGCAGGCTCAACCCGCCAGCAAGATTCCAACCAAGCGGGTTTGTGACCTGCAATCTGATTACCCGGTCACTTGAAGCCAGACTCAGAAGTCAACTTGAATTTCCAAATCAATCAACATGAACAAATGATGATCCCTCACGGTGGATACCTTGATTTGGCGCTTGACTCATTAACAGGATCAAGCCACCCCCTCTTCCATCCAGCTGTGTGATCACCTATCATGTTCCTGCTATCCATTGATTCACAATAGCTATATAATCACTATCTTTCAATAAAGATTACTATCTATCCTCTAAATATTTTTCCCCTTGTAACTCTGCTAAAACAGCACAGTTACAACACTATCAACTCAAAGACGCCCAAAGGAATACCAAGAAGCTTCACCATGATAACTTGTGCCCCTGCCGCGCCATCCCCACACAAAGGCTGTTTGTGCGGACCTTCCCAGACCTCCCGCAGACTCTGGTCTTGATGTCTGACAACAAGCAGGGGGCAAGGTGGTGTTGCAATTGAGTTTCCAGAATCACCTGCTAACATATCTTACAATACACAGGGGGCGCTCAATGAGTCGCCCCTTGACGTATCTAATGACATGGGTTAATCTGATGGCAATATCAAATGGCAGGTACTTCACCCTAATTAGAAGTGTTACCAATTTAACTTGCTGATCCCTGCATGAGTTATTCCTGGGCTTTGAACCTTACATGGAACTTCCCCCTTGTGACCTTGTGGCTTTCCCCATATAGTATATTAATCACAATACTCTACAATAAACAATACCTTATTCTTATTATTCTGTCCTTTCTATTGAACTGTTGTCTTCCCCGATTCCAAATACTGAATCCTCATTGGTTAAGTTGCAACATCACCACCTGGATCTTCCACCTAAAATGAAGGAGATTCCTGCTGTTCCCCCTACCCAATGTGCCTCCCGCCCAGGACTTCAGTAAGTTGGTGTCGTAAATGCCGCTATTCACAGTATTTTGATTTTGCCTTTGGTGGGCCATTTTGAGGACAAATATCTTGCTTTTGCTTTTGCTACTCAAAATAAGTTGATGGCCAATTCAGGAAATACAATTTTCAGTTTCCTGATCTTTGCGCAACTCACTTGCCCCAATAATGCTGATGGTGAGTGATACTACCGTCTTGGTAGTGTTTTGTGGTATTCTCAATCACTATATATTCCATTTCCTTATTCACCAATAAAATTAAGTTATATTCACATTTTTGTATTTGTGTCTTCTGTACTTCTGCGCCTCTCTCTTGCCATAACTAGTAGAGATTATTCTTCCAGGGCTGCAAGGTAAACACATTTGCCTTCCCTGTCATCTAACCAAGACTTAGTACAAATCCAATCCTAAGGTTAGGATTTCCCATTGTGTGTCTGTGCCGCACCTCAGAACACAACAAAAACGGTGCTCACTACAGGGGCTGTAAGCCCCAACAGTTGTCCCCTTTGCATCCACGTTTTCAGGTCTGTTGCCTCCGCCTATACAAGAGCTGACTTCACCTGAAATAACCAGTCCTCCTATTGAGGAAGATATTGCCAACCAGCCTATTGTCCCTACTGTAATGAACCTTGGGAATGGTCCCCGCCTAGTTGCTTACCCCATGGGTACCCCTGACTTAGATCAAGTCATGCCAGTAGTCCTTGGGATAGCCCGTGAAGGGGCCATCCCTTGCCTTCAGTTGCAGTTCAGTCGGGCTGAATACTACAAATTAATTGTGGCTCCTCAATTTCCACAACATCTCCTCTCAGCAGCTGGCTCTTCTGAACACTTGCTATCATCATTTGTGCAGCCTTCCTTGGCCCACCATCAAATGGTGTTGGGGCTCCACATCCAAGAAATCTTGTCTCTGCAATCTGCGGTTACTCATCAGTGGGACCAGTTTGCTGCCTATCAACAGTGGATTCATTCCCTGTTTTTGTTGGTATCTGACAATCAACGCAACTCTGTCACCTCCCAGTCCTGTTTGGTTAATTATATTGAACATATGTGCTAGTCTATCCCTGCGTACATGAGAGAACGTCTACACAAGTTTCACCAGCTATAATAACCCTGGCAAACTCAGATGGATTCCACCTTAAACGCTTATCTCACTGACTTAAAATGAGTTGTGCAACAGCTCAATGCATTCAGCACTTATTTCTTTGAGCAACTACAGAAGGTAGCAGACTTTTCTGTTAGTGGCCTTAATGAACTCAGTGCAGTGTTTGATCAAGAGAGAGCTGCCACTGCTGCTGCTATAGCCAAACTCCAGAGTCAAGTAAATGGCTTGTCTATGCCCAAGCCAGATGTTCTGCCCTCTCCCCCTTCTGGTGATTTTGGCTGATTGAGAACAGAGAATATGGGACGCCATCCAAGAACTATGTTTGACTACTTGCAGTCAGGGATGTCCTGCTGAGACGCCTCAACCTAACCCTCAGGTTCTTGAACTGATGACTCAGGTTGCTGACTTATAACAAGAACTTGCCGCCCTACGTGCGATGATGGCAACTGCTGCTATTCCAGTTGGGGTTGTTGATGTAGATGGCTGATGCCCTGACTTATCTGGAGCACCTCAAATCCAATGCTCTAGGGAATTAATTGCCCTAGCTAACAAGGTGGATCAATTGAAGCAGGACCACACTGAGCTGGATAGAGATGTACAAGAGATGAATGAAGTAATCAAATCTGTAAATGATAGATTCGCCCCTTGCCTCTTGGTGGGGCCATCCCTTACTTCACGTCTGGATGAACTCTCCACAATAGTGACCACCCAAGGTCAACGCTTAGATGCTACTGCACAACAGACCACTCAAGCTGCCAATACTGGGGCCTGTGCTGTTGAGACTCTTACCACCCTTGAAGAAAGTGTTTGCCAGTAATGGGCTAGACAACCCCCTTTGGAATCTGAGACAGAGTTTTCCCCACGTATCAACATACTTGATAGCAACAAATAGTGGTCCAACTCCCAAGGCATATTTTAAGCCTACCTTTAAGCAAGTCTTTGACCCCAGAACCTTGACCATTTCAGCTTTCCTGGCTATCTATGAAACTGCCATGCAAAGAGCATCAGATGACGTCAAAAAGGAACACATCCTGACCTGTCTACACCCGACCTGCCAAGAGGTAGTTGTGCCAGAATTACCCTCCATTGAGACGTGGGAAGATATGAAGCAGCTTCTAATTGATTAGTTTGGTGGTGACCTTAGCCTGGAAGTGAAAAGAGATACCTTCATGCATATTGCTTTTAAGCCTAAGGAGACACTAGCCAAGCTTGCAGACAGATTCTACATGAAAGAACAGCAATTGATTACAAGCAGACAGTTGACAGCTCATGAAGCCTACATGGCTTGCGCTCAACCCCTCAAGGTTAATCAACTTCTGTGCCTTCACTTCAAAGCCCATAAGGCTATGCTCTCTTCCATGAAGAGCATAAAGACGTTGTTGCAAGATATGCATCTTACCTACTCTGGTGTTGTTGTCAGGGAAAGTTGAGCTGCTTTTAACTCTGGTTCATCTTCCTGTGGTCCTTGCATTCTTACTATGAATTCACAGAATCCTCCTCAACGCCAAGGTTGCCACAACTGTGATCAGATAGGTCATCATTCTCAAGTCTGCACCAATCTGCGGGTCAAAGGAGCTGATTCAAAGGAACAGGCGGGAAAAGAACAGTCAACCTAGATGCAGAGACGCTCTCAGTTGAAAATTCTTCCAAGTCTCTTCCAATCCCTCCCTCTATGGCTGAATCTGAGCCTGCTGATAATGAGGCTCATCCTATCATCCTCCTATTTCACAATATCTCCAATGACTCTGACCTGGATGATTCTGATATTGACAACACTGATGCATATGGGTACTCTGTTCTGGCTGTTCCCAAAACCATTGCAGTTCCCTATAAGTTACGCTCAGGAAAGACTACAACTACTGCTAATCCTCTTCCTGAGGCTAAAGAGATTGTTTTGCACCCTTATCTCACTCAGGCCAAGAGGTTTACTGTGCTAGTGGAGCTGTCAGAAGAAGCTGCTGAGGTTGCTGATGCTGTCTTCAATAATGTGTCTGTTTTGCTCCCCCTCCACACTGTTTATAAGGAGTTCCTGGTATTAAGATGTATGATTGAGAAATGGGATAAGGAACTAGCAGAGGCTCAAGATATCTTGGCTGTCCTTCCCCCCTTTGGCTGCACTATCACTTGAGTAGAGATATCCATTCAAAAAGTGAAGATTAAGGCAGTTCTAGACACTGGCTTGCCAGTCAATGTTGTATCCTCCAAGCTTGTGAAGAAACTCAAACTTGCCCCTGACCTTAATTATCACCAGTTGTATGGCACATCTGGACTGTCTATGACCCGCGCCATAGGGGCTTACTCTGCTCTGCCCATGCGGTTTGGCAAGCTTCTCCTAGCCACGCCAGCAGTTGTCCTGGAGAATGAGAGTTACAATCTTCTAGTTGGTACCCAGTTCCTTAGGAAATATAATGGGATAATCAACTTGAAAGATGGCTACCTCTCTATTCTAGGACAAAAAGTCCCCTTAATCTTTGAAGAGCCAGTTAAAGTTCCGGGGAAACGCCTCAAGACCTGCGCCTTGGAATATCCCACTGGGGTTATCAACCTCAAGTATTGCACCCACTCTTCAAACATGAAGTGTCCACCCATGGCTTGTCCTGCGTCTGAAGGAATCCCTCTCCTAGTCATGTCTGCTGTTACCATCCCACCTGGGTCTCAGGTCATCCTGGACTCTCAGATATCATATGAACTACCTGAACACACCTTCTTGGAGTTGTATTCTCCCCCCTCCTTAGGACGCAACAAACCTTACCTCTGTCCTGGAATCCTAGATGTCTCTCATAAAGGCCCTGTTCAGTTGTTGGTAGCCAACCTGACTGCAATCCCTATGACCGTATCTAGGGGACAGGTTGTTGGATATGTCAAGTTGTTGGGCGCTCCTGATGTCCTGTCTCTTCATCCCTTTGGCACGTTTCAAGACTTTAACCTACCAGAGGATGAGCCGCAATTCTTATATCTGTTCACTGCCCAAGACTTTCCACAACTGTCCCCAGTTCAACAGAAAGAGGTGTTAGATTTACTAGACCAATTTTCCAATATCTTTGCCAAGGACAGTACCAACTATGGGTTAGCCAAAGGTGTTATTCATCAGATAGACACTGGCAACGCTCCCCCCTTCTGTGCTAAACCATATTGCCACAATTGTGTGGAAGACGTCCAGGTATCTAAAGAGCTCAAACAACTACTAGATGCTGGGCTGCTGGTGCCTTCCCAAAGTCCTTGGGCTTCCCCACTACTCATCTTAAAGAAGAAGGACAGGGGTCATTGTATTGTGATGGACTATTGCTGACTGAACTCTTTGACCAAGAAGGACTCATACCCCTTGCCGCGTATTGATGATGCTCTCCGGCGTCTTGGAGGTTCTAAGTTCTTCTCTGCCATGGATCTGGCATCTGGATACTCGCAAGTTGATCTATCCCCCAAGGATAGTCAGAAAGCCGTGCTCATTACTTCTGAAGGGCTTTTTGAGCCTACTTGCATGCCACAGGGACTTTGCAATGCTCCAGCCACCTTCCAAAGGGCCATGGACTCCATCCTTCATGACTTGAAGTTGTCATGCATCCTAGTATACTTGGATGAATTAACAGTCTTCAGCGCTACCTTCACCAATTACCTGGCTCATCTCAAAGAGGTGTTTGTAAAGATTTGAGAAGATGGCCTCAAACTGAAGCCTTCCAAGTGTGCCTTCTTCAAAGAACAGCTTGAGTTTTTGGGCCATGAAGTAACCCAGACAGGGATTTGCCCAATGACTAATAAGGTTGAAGCCATCAACAAAATTCTTCCGCCCACCAACTTGTGAGAAGTACAAGTCTTCCTGGGGATGATGGTCTACTACAGACAGTATATCCCTGACTTTGCCAATACTAGTGAACCATTAGTCCAGCTTTTACGTAATGTCCCTTTTGAGTGGACTGCCAGTCAGCAGCAAGCCTTTGAGACCCTTAAGCAAAAACTCAAAGAAGCTCCCATCCTAGTGTATCCTGATTATGACAAGGAGTTCATCCCGTACACTGATGCTAGTGATTTAGCTATTGGAGCCATTCTGGCCCAACTGGAAAATTAGGGTGTAGACCATCCTGTGGCTTACACTTCCTGCGTACTAAACAAGCATGAGAAGAACTATAGTGTCACAGAGAAGGAGTGCCTTTCCATGTTGCATGCAGTTAAGCAGTTTTGTCATTACATATACAGCACCCACTTCACAGTTGTCACTGACTACGCTTCTCTCAAATGGTTACAGCAGCTCAAGGAACCTGAAGGACGCCTAGCTAGATGGGCTCTACACCTGCAGGGATACAACTTCACAGTGCTCTATTGCCCTGGAATTCAACATCAGAACTCTGATGGGCTCTCCAGAATGCCTATTTTTGCTTTGCATCCTGCAGAGGCCAACCAATTATATAAACTAATTGGATATCCTTCTTCTTGGGAAAGCAAGACAGAGGAGATATAACTGGCCCTGTCCAAGCTATCCAAATATACCCTTATACGCAACAATCAGCTCTTCAAAAAAGTACGAGACCAATTTCTGCCTTATTTACAGCCCAGTATTTGCCTCTTGTTGGTGTCACAAGCTTATAAAGAAACTGGGAATGGAAGCATTGCCAAGACCTTTGACTGGCTCCAGAAGAACTACTTTTGGGAGAACCTTTGCCTGCTGATCCCAGACGTCATTGCTAGCTATCACAACTGCTAGCTACAGAGGCCTCAAGCTGCTGCCCACAAGTTTAAATTAGTTCCCCCTCAACATGCCTGTCACACTGTTAGCATTGATGCAGTAGGTCCTCTTCCCCGCTCTTGTTCTGGGTGTTGTTTTATTCTAGTTGCTGTCAATCACTTTAGCAAGTGGGTAGAGGCTCTCCCTACAAAGGACATCACGGCTAAGACAACTGCTGCCTTCCTGTTGCAAGATGTTTTCTACCGCCATGGCTTTCCTCAAGTGTTGCTCTCAGATAATGGGACTAACTTCAATGCCAAGCTGGTAACCTCTGTTTTTGAAGCATTGGGGTCCCACCAGTCCTTCTCTGCCCCCTACAATTCTTCTACCAATGGGGCTGTCAAGCGTTCAAATTCAACACTGGTCTCCATCATGAGAAAGCTCACCTACTCCAACACCGCTAATTGGGACTTGTACTTACCTGCTGCCCTCTTTGCATACCGCCTTAGCAAACATTGTGTCACTGGATATTCCCCCTTTGCTATGCTATATGGACAAGAGGCTACTACCCCATTGCTCTTGGGGCCCCCCTGCTTACCTCAGATAAGGCCATGAATCCTGAAAACCACATCAAAGATTTAGTCAATCAAATAATTGATATTCAAGCCACTGCTTACACTTCTGAATATAAGACTAAGATGCTTGAGCTCTCTCCTGACAATGCTGGACGCTCCCCTGCCTGAGTTTAATGTTAGCAACCATGTCCTTTACTACTAACACAGAGTAGGTGATTGCGCACATAAGTTGGACTCTCTGTGGATTGGCCCTCTAGAAGTAACCTTTAAGCTTGGGTCTGAATACATTGTAAAGCTCTTGTCTAGTGGCTGTCCTTTTGCTCAAATTCACGCAAAGTTTCTTTGTAAATACCACCCCCCTAAGGCCAATCTAGAGGAGGGCAATGTTGTAAATGCTGCTATTCACACTATTTTGATTTTGCCTTTGGTGGGCCATTTTGAGGACAAATCTCTCGCTTTTGCTTTTGCTACTCAAAATGAGTTGATGGCCAATTCAGGAAATACAATTGTTTGGTTTCCTGATCTTTGCGCAACTCACTTGCCTGACTAATGCTGGTGGCAAGTGATCCTATTGTCCTGGTAGTGTTTTGTGGTATTCTCAATCACTATATATTACATTTCCTTATTCACCAATAAAATTAAGTTCTATTCACATTTTTGTCTTTGTGTCTTCCGTACTTCTGCGCCTCTCTCTAGCCATAACTAGTAGAGATTATTCTTCCAGGGCTGCAAGGTAAACATATTTGCCTTCCCTGTCATCTAACCGAGACTTAGTACAAATCCAATCCTAATGTTAGGATTTCCTGTTGTGTGCCTGTGCCACGCCTCAGAACACGATAAATTCTCTCAAGCATAGGCGCTGTTACCTTGAGGGAACCTTGAATCCTGTTAGCATCTTCACAGACCACAAGAACTTATTGTTCTTCACTCAAGCCCGTTGCATATCCCAACAACATGCCCAATGGTTGATTGAACTTACCAACTTCTTGTTCACCATCACTTACAAGAAGGGTTCCCTCAACTTCCTCCCTGACCTACTCTCTTGACACCCTACAACTGCTGACTCTGACCCTGAATATGAACGTCTCAACACCAAGGCAGTCCTTCCTGCATCTGTCTTCATCAACCAGATCTCTGCAACCCTTTTCAACTTCCCAGACACCTATTCCATCCAGAAGGCCCAGTCAGAAGACCCCGCTTCCAACAAGATCATCCAGGACCTGTTATCCAAAGCAATGCCCCCCTCAGAGTATTCACTTGAGAACAACCTCCTTCTCTTCCGCAAACTGGTTATGGTACCTGACAAGGACTTGCAGCTGAAGATCACAATCAGATTTCATGACTCTCTCCCTACTGGACACTCGGGTTATAAGGGAACCCTAGCCCTCATAAAGTCACACTACTGGTGGCCACAGATGGCAAAGGCCACCAAGGAATACGTTGCCAGCTGCCTAGTATGTCTCAGAAACAAGAACCACACTTCCAAGCCATCTGGCCTACTCTGCCCTCTCCCAATACCTGATGGCCTGTGACAAAGCCTCTCTATGGACTAAATTACCCAGTTACCCTTGTCTTCAGGCTACAACGCAATATTAGTAGTGGTTGACCACTTCTCAAAGGAAGCCTCTTTCTGCCCTTGCCACACAACTGTTGCCGCCAAACAAAACGCCAAGCTATTTGTCAAATATATCTTCCCTCATCATGGAGTCCCTCATGACATAGTCTCGGACCGTGGTCCCCAGTTCACCTTTACATTCTGGCAAGATCTCATGGCCTTCCTTGGGGTAAACTCTCTCTACAGCACTTCATATCACCTGCAGACTGATGGACAAACTGAAAGAACAAACCAGACCTTAGAACAATATCTCTGCTGTTTCATCAACAAGAAGCAAGACAATTGGTCTGACCTTCTTCCCATTGCCCAATACTCCTATAACTCAATATACCACGGATCAATTGGCATGACTCCGTTCCAAGCAAACCTTGGTTACACACCTTCCTTCCTTCCTCCCTGACTTGCATAGTTACTTCTGTTCACAGTCTGCAGCCAAGCTTGCTACTGAAATCAAGGAAACATAGACCCAACTTGTTGTCCACCTCCAATCTGCCATATTAGACTACAAGAAGCACTAAAACAAGAAAAGAACCCCAGGCAATGAGATCCAACCTGAAGACTTGGTACTCCTTTCAACAAAAAGCCTCCTGGTTATTGTTGCCTCCCGCAAATTTTGTCCCCGCTTCATTGGACCATTTCAAGTAACTAAAAGAATTGGTACTACTGCATTCAGACTGACTCTCCCTGAGCACTTCTGCATTCACAATGTTTTCCATTGCTCACTTCTTCTGAAGCTAAAACAGCAACCCCCCAGTTGCCAATCAAAGGCTCCACCCCCTCCTCTTCAAGTCCAAGGCTCTGAAGAATATGAGGTACAGGAAATCCTATCCCATTGCGCCCTCCAATCTGGCACAGAATATCTCATCCTATGGAAGGGCTAAGAACTTGAGGACTCTACATGGAAACCTGAAGGAAACCTCAACCACTGCCAACAGTTGCTCAAAGCCTACCAGGATCTTCAGACTAGCAGCTAAGGGGGTACTGTCAGGATTCTCCTTTATTATTTAGCTGCTAGCATTTTTCTCTTTTGGACACTAATATTATTTTTGAAGTATTTGTGTCAGGGAACCACCCTAACTGGCAGGCTTGCTAGTGTCTGGGAACTGGCGGGCTGCGGACTGGGTGGGCAGGGCCCACCAAAGGATTGGTGCTAACTTAATGAGGTAGGACATTGACTTGCCCAACCACGACCACAGACCGGCGGTGGGGACAATAGTATCTATTACTCCCGTGAGTGTTATATATACAATTCCAAAAAACTTGTTGGTATGGTCCAGTGGGAGTTTGGTGGCGGAGGCGGGCATTAGCTTGGGGGTGACAGGTGGCTCCATGTCTATTTGGTAGGCAGGGAGGAAGTTGTATTTATCTCTGAACAGGCCAGGTTTGGTAACGCACCAAGGGACTTCTTGGTTGTATCTGGTTCTCTCAGTGATTCTGGCCAAGGGGTCCTGGGCTAGTATGTTGTCAGTGGTATAGTCTCTGTACTCAGGCTTTAGGGGATACTCTGTGAAGTGAACGGGACCAAAGGGAGCACCTGGCAGGCGGTACGTAGCTGGCAGGTCAGCAGGGGGGTCAGAGAATCTTTGAGTGAGCTGGCAGATTACAAGGATAAAATACGGCAATAATTGGGGAAACCAATATCTCATAACCTTTATTTAAAAATGACAATGGGGTTTTGGTCTTGGCCTGACAGGTATTTATCCCACACTGCCAGGCTTCACTTCTTGGTCAGGTTTTCTGGACTTGGGCAGGTTGGCATTGGGTGTCTCAGATGGCAGTGTGGCACTCGGCACTGGCGGTTTGCCACTGGCCGCTTCAGGGTGAGAAGGCTTTGAATCCTTCTGTTTAATAATTCAAGTGTTGGGTGCCTCTTTAGGTTCAGTGCCTTCCCCGGGACTTTGGGAGAGTTTGGAATAATTCCCAGGGGGAGATTTGTCTATTTCACTGGGAAAACTGCTGATGTCAGGCATTGGCACCTTGGGGGAATTCTTGGCATCTTGCACTGGCGGTTCACTTGCAGAATCCTGCGGGACAGCTAAGGGTTTGGGTCCTGGCAGTCTGGTAGCAACTTCTTTAATTAATAGCAGGTTGTTGTGATCCCAGCCTGTGAGTCTAGTGGTCCGTAAAATGTTTTGTCCAGGGTTTGACTCTGGTTCTGTATTTTGAGATTTAGGAGCATCCAAATTGTCATTCCTGACAATTTGGGTTATTTTGCTCATTTTGCTTTCAGAAACATTCCCTTACTCTTACCCTTTTGACCAGCAAAATTCTACCTATTTTACAGTTAGTTTTTAAGTTTGAAGCTTACCTTGTCCTCCTGGACAATTTTCAAACCGCAGACCTATATGTTTAGTTAAAATTATTCAAGTCCAAAGTCAGAATACCTTTTTGCTTTTGCTGCTTACGCCAGCACCTTTGGACCAGGTTTTTCCAGCTCTTCTGCTTTCTCTTTTGCTTTCACACTCTGCCAAGCAACCACTGCTCCCCTGGTCTATCTCCTTTACCATTTGGTGTTAATTTTTTAAGTTAAACCACAAGAAACATGTGCTTCTGTTTTGTTTCTCTACATCATTCCCACTAACCAATCTTGGTTAAATCTTATCACCTCAATTCTGCACCTCACAACCAAGTGAAATAAAAAGGCTTGGTTTTCCAATCTTAACAGTAAGTTGAGATTGTTTGACTTGCACCCCAAAAAGGTACTTTTTAGGTTTTGTGGCTTGTATTTTCTTTACAATTTTAGTTTGAGTTTTTATCTTTGATCTTATGATTTCTTTTGACTTCCTATTTCATCAGCTAGGTAGTTTCTATAGTAATACCCACAATTTTATTATTGATAATTTTAATCCTCCCACTAGTGGTGAGCAATCCCCATACTTAGAAATTGATTTTTTGACCAAATCATTAGTTTTTAAGACTGGACTCTATTTTATTTTCTTAGGGTTAATCAACCGCCTCAGTCCATATTTTACCTCTTATAAGCTTCTAGGAGCCCTAGTTCAGTTGTTACTAAAAACCCTACCTACATTTTATTTGACTAACATTAATATAACTGGGTTAAAAGCTTTAGTTTACAACCACCTTCCCCCAGACCATGAGACCTTAAAGTACTCCAATCAATTTTGCTAGGGTTGGCTTCCTTTTCTGTTTCCATGATTTCCACAAATACATGATCCCTCATAAGCATGTCAGGGTAGGTTGGGTAAACATGGTGGTTTACTTCTCCTCTTTGAATGGTGAGAGTAGCACTGTCCCAGTCAATGTGAGGTTTGGTCTTTATCATCCAGTCCAGGCCAATTATAACGTCATACTTGGGGATTGGTATTATTGGGCCACTGAGCAGGGTTTGCACGTCTCTGATTTGGGCACAGAGAGGTTAAGCCTCTAGAGTGACTGGTGTGCTTCTTTTGTCTGCCATGATAACTCTACTGATCTTGCTTTGTTTGGCTGGCAGTTTCATGAGGTCAGCAAATTTCTTGTCAACTAGGGACTGGTCTGCACCAGTGTCAAATAGTGCTTTGCCCTGATATCTGCAAAAAAAGAAAGGATAAGTGAGGAGTTTATTTCCAGTTTGGGTGACAAACAGTAGAGGATTGCTGGAGGGTACTTGGAGAATGGTGATTGAATCCACGTCCTGGTTCCTGTACAAGTCTTGTAGGTTGGGGGAGAGCAGCTTGCCTAAGCACTCCCCTGAGCTTTTCCCTCCTTGTTGGTATCTTCAGTGCTTGCCTGGTTGGCTTATGCAGTTCAATTCCCAGTTTGAGGATGGGCGTTGTTGGCTCAATTGCCTTGCTTATTGGGTCAAGTATTCTTCTTGGCTGAAGGACTCTCTTTGCACTTGTTGGTTGCGTGTAGATTGTCAGATTTTTGGGCCTTGTGTTTGCCTTCCAAGAATATTTCTTCAAGGTTCTTGCAGCAGGTCATATCAAACTGTCGTCTAATGTGTGTGGGGAGACCATTATAGAAGTCCAAACGTGGCCCAGGTTCATCAAATTTGATGGTGTTGGGTGTGCGGTCACATAGGTCTTTGTATGCAGCAATGTATTCCTTGATTATTCCTGTCATTTCAAAGGTTCAAAGTTCTGTCATGATTACAACGTCAAAATTCTTCATGGCAAACTTTTTGAGGAATGTGCTCTTGAATAGTTCCCAGTCTCTCTTTTGGTTGGGGTGTTGGGCTATCCATCCACTTACAAAGAGTGAGGCAGTCCTGTAATGTGGAGGGCAATTTCACTGACCCAGAGTCTTTGGGGGTACTCCACTTGCTCAAATTTGCTTTGTGTACTGTTGATCCAAAGAAAGGCGTTTTTTTGGTGTAGGCCTGCAAAGGCGCCAATTTCATCTGTATGCAGGCGCTGGAATACAATATTGGGTATTTCAGGCTGCTATGGTGCTGTTGGGATTGGAATTGAGGGTAACAGTCTTTGGGCTTTGAGAGTGTTGTATTGTTTGATGGGTACAAGGACGTTGTTGTAGATAACAAAACCTGCAGGAACATATTGTCCTTCTTTGTAGTCTCTCCAGCCGTTAGGGAGTACCATTGTTTGGGTCCTTTTCTTAGAAGGAATTTTTCCTTCAAGTTGGGTAGGTATGGGAAACCTACCTGTGCTACCACTGTTGAGTTTATACTTCTGGGAAGTATAATAAATGGAAAAAAGGGGAAAATTTAAGAAGAGAATGATACTTTATTGAATATGAATATAGAATTATATATAGTATCATGACAAGCCACATGCTGTCCATGTATGTCATGGGAGTCATGGGACTTATCTGAGTAATGTTCCTCTTGAGTCACAAGGCTTAATCAAGTTGTGTTCCATTTAGGACCTGGATTGAGTGATCCCCATCATAGATGTTTGACTGATAATAATGCCACCAGTTTATTGACTGACCAGTGACCCATTCAGTGACCTATTTTAACCATTTGGTGATTTACTTGGAGTGTTAATTCCCTGAGAGGGAGTAATCAAAGATATTGCAACATTCCTAATGACCCTGGTATGAGAGACTTTAGTGGCAGGTCACAAGAGAGGCTTCTTTCTGGGATTTAGACTATGGTATATTTCTTGTGATGTGGGAAGTTGTTGGCTTGCACTGACATCTTAAGAACTTTATATTGGTCTCAACATGCACATTCTATGTTCTTGGTCTATTCCTGGTCCCTCTAGGGTGTCCTCTTGGACAGGCTATCCTGTGTCCTGTTGCAGGAGCTGGCTGGGTACAGGAAAGTCTGTTCATAAAAATAAAATAAAGAATTATATTTTTGATTAACTATGTGTTTTATATTGGAGTTTGGTTTACTTTTGGGTTGTTACTTACTCTTTGTTTAGCCTTGAATAGCACCACAATTTTTATATTAGCAATTTGAAATGTAAAACATCTCAATTGGTCCTGTTTTGGACAGTTTTACATTTTATTTTATTTCCTTATCTAAAGATATTTATCATAATTGAAGCTTTCATTTTATTTTATCTACAGTGTAGCTTCCCAATTTGGTTTAGTGTTTTCTAGTTTATCACATATCTATTCAATTCATCTTTCAGTTCCCGCAAAAGATTTTTGAGTTAACTAGTGGCATTCAATTGTGATTTTAAATTTGGTTCTTGATTTTTCAATCCTGCAATTCTAAAAAAACATAGTAAACTTAATTAAAATGGTTGATGGATTTGAACAATTCAAATATGATTCCAGTTGATTCATTTCACCCACTTGAACCATGCAGCTTGACTTGAGATTTGCAAAGTGTCTATGAGATCCTGCAATTTGAAATATTCAAATACAATACAAAGAACTCAAGTTAAAAAATGCCAAATCAAAAATGAAATTCAAACTTTGGACCTAGGATTTGGCATTCCTACATTTTTGTCTTCATGTTATGAATTTACAGCTTAGCCTCAAAACTGACTATTTTCTACCTTGTAGCAGTCTATTATTTCCACCTATGCCTCTTGATTTCTTCCTTGAAGCTGTCTACTTTCTGTCTCAGAGTTCTAGTGAGACCTTGATCTGTTTTTTAAAACTGAAAAATCTCCATTTTCTCTCTAAGCTGCCAGTTTCTCTAGCAAAGTTTACCACTACAGGTTGACAATTTCCTGTCTTGTGGTCCACCAAAAAAAACACTCAACCCTGTCTGAATTCTTTCTCAAAGATTACAATTTGACAATAAAAACCATTTATGTAAAAGTAACTGTGACCTTCCAATAATAGCTGAGATATATAACTTTCAAGATATGCCATATATTTGATATGCCATTATCACAACTATTTGTTAATTTTCAAACAGTGTTGTACTGTGCTGTTTTAGCAGATTTACACAGGGAAAAATATTTAGAAGATAGATAATAATCTTTATTGTGAGATAGTGATTATATAGTTCATGTGAATCAAGGATAACAGGAACATGGTTGATGATCACACAGCTGATTGGGAGAAGAGGGTGGCTTGATCCTGATAATAAGTCAAGCGCCAAAACAAGGTATCTATCATAAAGGATCATCATCTGTTCATGTTGATTGATTTGGAAATTTGAGTTGACTTCCTAGTCTGGCTTCAAGTGACCGGTAATTGGATTGTGGGTCACAAACCCGCTTGGTTGGAACCTTGCTGGCGGGTTGAGCCTGCAGATTTGACCCCCCCCCCCCCAACTGAAGGCTGGCCTTCTCTGAGGGCAGGTTGTCAGGAGCCCAGGCGCTGTATTGAACTAGTTGCTGTTCTGTGGCAGGCAGGGCGGTTTCTCGCTGTTTCTGTCTTGCTTTGCAGGGTTGTAGGCAATCATGGTGTAGGGTCTTGTCTTGCTTTTGTTTTCCAAGCCCTTGCACAAGGTAAGTGTTATTTTTGTTTACCTTCAAAGTGATTGCTGGCCCCACTTTCTTGGGTTGCAGCTTGCTTTTGTCAACATTCATAACCCAAACTTTGTCCCCAACCTCATGTCTATTGTGGATGGGGGCAAGGTTTTTGTAGGCGTTTATTTTCCTTCACTGTTTGTTTGCTGTTAGCTTTTACAACGTGAGGGTCTGAGCGTAGAGGGACTTCACTTGGGATTTCCAGTTTAGGTCATGTCAATGCTTGAATGATATTTGGCTGTGTGCTGTATACCAGTTCAAACGGGCTTTTTCCAGCGAATCTGTTCACTTGGGTTTGACACACAAGTAGTGCAGTTGGTAGCTGCTTATACCATTCTTCAGGTCTCCCTCAGTGAGTTTGGCTAAGGCTTGCACGAGGCTACCATTAAGCCGCTCTACACATCTATTGGCCTGTGGGTGGTATGGTTTTGTTACAGTGCGTTTGACCCCATTTTTTGTGAGTTATATGTTGGTGGTTTTGGAGGTCAATTCTTTCCCTCTATTGGTTATCAGGAGTTCTGGCTTTCCAAACTTGCTGATTATCTCCTTGCCAATAAATTGTTGTACATCATTGCTAGTGTGTGCCTTTACTGCCTGGGCTACTGGCCATCTTGTAGCAAAGTCAATGGCGGTCATGATGTATTTCTTGTCATTGTGTTTTCCTGGCATGGGGCCCACAATGTCAAGAGCCCATACCTTGAATGGTAGTTGGGTTTGAATGGGAAGTACTGACTTTGGAGGGGTTTTGCTTTTGGCACATTTTTTGCATACCTCACATTGGTCTAGAACTTATTGAACATTGTGATATAAGGTTGGCCACCAGGCCTTGTTATTGAGGAACTCATATAGATTTTGGCTCTTGGTATGTCCAAGGTCTCTGTGATAGTGTAGGATGGTGTCAACTTGCTGATGCGTGGGAATGTAGGGAATGGTTGTGCCGTCAGACATTTTTCTGTGTAGTGTCCCATATGCGTCAGCAAATAGGTGTTCATTTTTGATGACTGTTTCCTTTGTTATGTCAGTTTGCCGGGGGGAACCTTCATCTTTTGTTTGTAGTACTAAGAGAGGCCAGTCTGGGTCAAGCTCATTCTCTCCTCTTGAAGCACGGACATACAGGCAGGACAGGGCGTCTGCCATGGCAAGCTTGGCCCCAGGTTTGTACTGGATGAGCATGTTAAATTGCTCCAATAGCTCCATCCACGGGCTTGGCGGCGCAACAGATTTGCTTGAGTCTTGAAATAGATGAGCAACTTGTGATTGGTTAATGCTGTGAATTCTTCCTGCTGTTCTAAGTAACAGCGCCATTTGACTATACAGTGCACAATAGCCAACAGTTCTTTGTTGTGGATAGGGTATTGACACTTGCCATCTGTCAATTTTTGCAATTCATAGGCTACAGGCAGGAAGTCACTGTCATTATTTTTGATTTGTAGTACTCCCCCAATGGATGCATCTGAGGTGTTGGTTTCCATTTGGTATTCCCCGTCATGTTTAGGGTATTGTAGGATGGGAGCTGTTGTGAGCTTCTCCTTGAGGCGTCTAAAGCAGAGGTCATGTTGTGAGGTCCACACAAACTTGGACTTGGCGCCTGTTATGGCGGATAGGGGGAAGTCAAAACGCCACAGTCAGGTATGAAGTGTTGTACATAGGCCACCATTCCCAAAAAGGTGTGGAGTTCCGACTTATCCTTGGGTGGTGGCATCTTGCAGATGGCCTGTATCTTTTGACTGTTGGGTTTGATGCCGTCCTTTGAGACTATGTGTCCCAGGAAGAGTAGTTGCTCACGGAAGAACTGGCACTTGGAGGGCTTGGCCAAATGTTTGTGTTGTGCCAAGGTAGCAAAGACTGCTTCTAGGTCTTTGTGGTGTTGTTCCACCAAGGGGCTGTAAACAATGATGTTGTCTAGATACACTAGGGGGTGCTTGCCTATGTGGGGCGCAATTACTTTTTTCATGAAGGTTACAAAGGTGGACAGAGCATTGGTCATGCCAAAGTTGAATACCACACATTTGTAGGAGCTGTATTTAGTGTGGAAGGCCGTTTTGGGGAAGTCTTCCTCCTTAATGCAAATCTGGTTGTAGCCTGCCATCAGATCAATCTTGGAGAAGACTGTGGCTCCTCCCAAGGCATCAAAGAGGTTGTCAATCAGTGGTAGTTGGTAACAATTCTTAATGGTGACTTTGTTTAAGGCACATTATTCTGTGACCAGACGTAAGGTACCGTCCTTTTTAGCCACAAAGAATATGGCGGCCCCAAAGAGAGACTGTGAGGGGCAGATAAATCCTTTTTTCAGTGCCTCCTTGAGATAGGCACACAGGGCATTGTCCTTGTTTGGGGTCAGTTGATAGATGGGACGTGCCTTGGGTACAGCCCCTTGAGTTGGATAGAGTGTTGGATGTGCTTCTCAGGGGGTAGCCCAGGTAACGCTTCTTTAAAGATTTCTGGGTGACAGGCCACAATGTTGCAATCTTGAGGCGTGGTGGTGTCCTGGTGATCTTTGAAATGTATGATCTTGTACTGGCAGGAGTCCCAATCAATTGCTTTCAGGTTTTTCTTCTTGTCCTGGGTCTCTGTGATGCGCACAAAGACGTGGTCACGTAGAAGTTGGTCCACAGAGTCAGGGTAGATCTGGTGGTTGACACCTTTACGCTTGATGGTCAACACTGAGGTTGCCCAGTCTATGTGAGGATTGTTCTTTTGCAGCCAGTCTAGTCCAGTATAATGTCAAACTTTGGAAAGTTGATGACGGGACCTTGAATGGTGGAGTGGAGGTTCTCAAGCATGACAGAGAAGGGGGCAGTTTCCTTTATCATGGCAATATGGTGTTTTTCAGCCAGGACCACATTTTTAATCTGCAAAGGATTAGTGGCCAGCTTGAACTTATTCATAAAGCTACTGTTGACCAGGGTTCAATCTGCGCCTGAATCCAGGAGTGCTGATCCTGTGTAACTGCGAAAGCGGAAAGGATAGGACATCAATTTATTAGGATGTCTGGCAATGGTGTACAATACCAGGTACTCTGAGGGCACTTGGATCATTGGGCATTATCCATGTCCTTTGATGGTACTCATCATTGGCCAAGTCAGGAGTTGTGTGGGGAGAGCTTGGCTTGCTTAGTGCTCTCACCGGGCTTTTCCCTTGTCTTGGTTGCCTTGCGTGGCAGTGACACAGAAATGGGTCCAGTTTGAATGGCCATTGTATCCATTTCACTGTCCATTTGAACCCGTGGGTTTGTGGTTGGCATTGTTCCCATTGCCTCCAGGAGGTGGTCAAGAGGAGCGCCCGCCTGGATGGGAATCCTTGGGTCTTTCCCATTTCCCAGTTTGCGCCTTATGAAGTGTGTTGGAGGTTTGCTCTGCTTTCTTCACTTCATGGTACAGGCTTTGCAGGTTGGTCACCTGATCCAGGTTCATTTGCCTCATCACATGCAACTTAAGAGCATCATAGTACATGAGGTGTGTGGCTGGGGTGTCAAAGGCCATGTCAGATGGTGCACAAAGACGGAGTTTCTTGTAAGCGCGGGTGAGTTCCTTCACAGTGCCTGTCTGGGTCAGGTTCTTCACTTGGTGTATGATCATGAGCGCTGTATCATTAAGCACAAATATTGCCGGTAAGTCTTGCTTAAAGGTATCCCAGTTCTTGTTGGTGTGCTCTTCATGCCACTTGTTGCACCAGGTGCCAGCATCATGAGTCAGGTGAATGGAAATTTCTGTGATCCAAAACCGCTGTGGACATTCCATCTGAGCCAGCTTGCTCTGGGCGGACTGGATCCATGTGGTGGTGTTGTTGTCGTTGGCCCTGGCAAAAGGTTCCAAGGCGGCGCTCTGTAGTCTTTGAGCTACATAGGTGGGCATGGTGGTTTTGTCAGCTGGTTGCTGTTACGGTAGAAAACCAAATGAAAGGAATAACACGCCCCTGTAAGACCAGAAACCAACAAAGAACCGTCACCAAACCCTTAAGAGAAATTGACAACTTAAATGCCTTAATTGACAAAAAAATGGTTCAAAGCTGGGGTCGCTCAAATAGCCCTGGAAAATCTGGATCTACCATATTTTTATCCAAATAACTATGACAAGAAAATCACCCGTTATACGTTATTTGGTGATGGAAGCGCTCAACTGCTGGTCGCCAGAATTTTTCAAATTATGACGTCATTGACGTAAATTCAAATGCAGGGACTACAACTGCTGAAAATATTCTCGCCAGTCAATCAGAAGCCAAGGAATCCCCTCCTGCCCCATCCTGAACTCCCTTAGGACTTTCCCATTTCCCCTCTAGAAACTTGTTTCTAGATATTTTATTCACCTTGGAATAAAACAGAAAATAAACCTCATGTTTGTGTATTTGGGCCTATTGGCCCCTGTCTTTGACAATATGGCCAGGACCATGGTTCAGATGGCTTCGGACTCCTTTGCTGTCACCTGGCCTGCCTTTTACATCACCGCGCCTTCTCGTCATTATTCTAATTTTCATCTGAAAATGATCTTCTTGACCTTGATTTTAATCACCATGTTGTGCTCCACAGGTCGCGGCTCCAGAATGATCAAACCTTCTTCCCAATTTGGCTTACTGTTACTCAAACAATTAACTCTGTGTTTGCTATATCCACATAATTTTTCTTTGAATAGTGCAGCTCGTCATCTAGTTCTAACAGTCGCGGCATTGAGGAGGGAGCCTGAAAGAAACCTTGTGCAGACATGGCGTTGAAGGCAGGTAGCGGGATCACTGTGTTTTGGTACAGGACAAAGCCATCAGGTATGGCGGTACCAGGAGTGTACAGGGTCCAGTCAGGAGGGAGGCCAGACATAATTCTGTCAAGGATTTGTTGGCCATGGTGCGTGCGGGCAACAGGCAGAATTTTTCAAGATAAGGTAGGATGGAGAACCTACCTGTGCTACCAATGTCGTAACTGTGCTGTTTTAGAAGAGTTACACGGGGGAAATATTAAGAAGATGGATAATAATCTTTATTGTGAGATAGTGATTATATAGTTCATGTGAATCAAGGATAACAGGAACATGATTGGTGATCACACAGCTGGATGATGAAGGGGGGTGGCTTGATCCTGGTAATGAGTCAAGCGCCAAAACAAGGTATCCATCATGAAGGATCATCATCTGTTCATGTTGTTGGATTTGGTAATTCAAGCTGACTTGCTAGTCTGGCTTCGAGTGACCGGGTAATCGGATTGCGGGTCACGAACCCGCTTGGTTGGAACCTTGCTGGCGGGTCGAGCCTGCGGTTTCAACACTACCAATGTTGTAACTGTGCTTTTTTAGCAGAGTTACATGGGGAAAAACATTTAGAAGATAGATAATAATCTTTATTGTGAGATAGTGATTATATAGTTCATGTGAATCAAGGATAACAGGAACATGATTGATGATCACACAGCTGGATGATGAAGGGGGGTGGCTTGATCCTGGTAATGAGTCAAGCGCCAAAACAAGGTATCCATCATGAAGGATCATCATCTGTTCATGTTGTTGGATTTGGTAATTCAAGCTGACTTGCTAGTCTGGCTTCGAGTGACTGGGTAATCGGATTGCGGGTCACGAACCCGCTTGGTTGGAACCTTGCTGGCGGGTCGAGCCTGCGGTTTCAACACTACCAATGTCGTAACTGTGCTGTTTTAGCAGAGTTACATGGGGAAAAACATTTAGAAGATAGATAATAATCTTTATTGTGAGATAGTGATTATATAGTTCATGTGAATCAAGGATAACAGGAACATGATTGATGATCACACAGCTGGATGATGAAGGGGGGTGGCTTGATCCTGGTAATGAGTCAAGCGCCAAAACAAGGTATCCATCATGAAGGATCATCATCTGTTCATGTTGTTGGATTTGGTAATTCAAGCTGACTTGCTAGTCTGGCTTCGAGTGACCAGATAATTGGATTGCAGGTCACGAACCCGCTTGGTTGGAACCTTGCTGGCAGATCGAGCCTGCGGTTTCGACAACAGCTTAAAACTCTAAGGATATCTCACTCCATCAATAGCTACATCATCGACTGAAAATCATACTTCTGTAGAATGAGTTCTTCTAAACACTTTTTATCTTTTTCCCTGATGCCTCCCCTATTTCCCAAACAATACTGAAAGTCTCTAGATTCAGTTTCGCTATTATTAAAGATATGACAATATTGTCAGCAAATGCAATTAAAAAATATGGATGTTCTGTACACCACACCATATCATCTAAACAAGATGACATGGTAAATAATAACTTGGTCTATGCATCATTAAAGTTAGTAAGATATGTAGAAGAGACACCACAGAGAAGAAAAAGTGGGCTTGAAAGGCTTGCTGAATTAATCTGATGTTGGGAACAGGACAAGGTTAGGTGATGGCATAATTGTGAATTGATGACAAAAAAGCGTTTTAGGGTGGCTGAGTTTAAAATGTTTGATTAAATATGGCACCTTTAGAAATTCCCACGCTCTATTTTTGCCGACAGTGTCAGTTTAAAAGTTTTATATAACCTCAGATATTCAAACAACTACATGCATTTTAAAAATATGCTCTAATCTAAGGCTATGGATCAAGTAAATTTTCCGTTAAGATTGACAAGTATTTTTTATAATTCAGTAGCACTCCATTTAGATTCAGATAATTATAATTTAAAAAAGAGGCTGAAACTTATCTTCTATAAGTAACGATATTGAATCCACAAAGTATATCAAGAAATTTAAGGTTAACTAAGGTTTATTATTAATGTAATCAAATGTAAATATATGACCAAAAATGTTTAGCTTAATTTTGAATAATAAAGTTTCTAAGACTACATAGGACATAGTATAGGAGACAAATGAGTAAAAATACAGAGCGACGATTAGCTGATCATTGGATTCCGAGTTGCTTCTTTGAAGATTCATAGACAACGTAAGAGATTGAAAGAGCAGGAACAACCTAAATTAAATCAGGCTATGGCTTAGTGCAAAGTACCTTTAGAAGAGTTGGCGCCAACCCCTTATAGAATCCTTTTAGAGAATCATTGGCATAAGTATCTCGGATAACATGTAAAATGCCGTCATATTTCTTCGGATGTTGAGGTGTCCCTTGTGCCTGTAATCTGAAAAAGACGGATTGCTTAGACTTGCGATTAAAGTGTTATGTCTTACTTTGTTCTTATCAAGGAAAAAGGATAGACTGAGATGGCACCAACCGTCCCAGAAGCCATTCCACATCCTAGAATTACTGGAATGCTAGGCTGAACTGACATCTTTTCAAGGTAAGTAGATTTAAGGGTTTCAAAGAGCGTAAGATCGATGGCGGCAAAGGGGAAAATGCCACACAACGCGGGAGTTAATCCTTTAAACAAGCCCCTGATGCCTTGTGTATATAAAATATCTGCACCAAATTGCCAAACTCCTTTTGGAGAATTTGTCACCGCCATACGACGGATTTTTATAAGATCAAGAGGGTATATCAGGGTTTGTGAAGTGATTCCAGCCAATCCTCCAGCAAGAAGTCTTTGAGGCAAAGTTAGTTTTTCTTGGTCGCCTACTAAAAACCCTTTGATTTTTTCAAAAGTGTAAAATTTAGTTGCTGATTCGGGAACGATTTTAAGCACGTTAAGCCCATTTCCACGATAAAAATTGAAAATTCCACCCTCTTGGTACAGGCGCTGAATGACTTGTAGAAAAGTTAGTCGAACCTTAACAGATGAACCAGATCCGTTGTGCTGCACCGAGGAACTCGCAATCTGCAAATAAACTTTTATACGATCCAAAGGAGCAGTAATAGTTCTGCTGACAGCACCTGCGACACCACCAGCAATAAAATAGGGTATTTTGGAACTTTTCTCCAAGTCACCTCCAGTTATAACGCTCACTTCACCATCACTAGACATTATTGTGACATCTTCAGAATATTGAAAAATATTTGCAAGCGTAAGATTCCTAGGCAAGAACTAAAGTTTTTTTTTAAAAAATCATAGAAAAAATCTTACCAACAAGAAATCGCGCCACTCACAAAAGTCAATGCTTCCATCTCCATCCAAGTCCATCTTTTCAATCAAATCGGATAGTTTTTCCTGGTGAACCTTTATGCCTTACAAAAGCTAGCTTAAGCTCCAATAATTAAAATTAACGGGCTTACCAGCTCTTTGAAGAGATTCCGCGATTTCCTGTGGCTGCAATTTGAAATCTTGAGAGACATCTCATTTTTCGAAAAAGCCTCCATAAAGCCTTCTCCTGGCGAATAACAAAGAGTCGAAACTCTTCATAGTCAACGATACCGTCATTAGCCTTGTCAGCCATAGACACGAGTTCTTTCGCGTAGATGTAGGCAGATTTACCATGCCGTTTTTCAAAGTGCCGATGTATGTCATCGACAGTTATTCCTTTGGGATAAGGCAGATCGCTAGTGCCATCTGTACCAGATATTTTTTTAAAAAGTTGGATGATCCTTTCTTCACGCTTAAGTTTATTTTCCAGACTTGGATTAGGTGATTGGCGCTTCGTTTCTGTATCCTTTTCTTCCTGGACTAAAATTGAAGTTAGGTTAAAGCGAGTATAATCAACAAACTCATAGAAGGCGTGTATAAACTGAAGAAAAATGAAGCTTTGACCTAACATTGAGCTTACATTCCGATATAGTCATTTTGGACTAAAATGCTGGAGTAACATAACAAAATATATACTCGTACAGGTGTATGATTACCGATGATCAAGACGTTTAAAATGAAATGAAACTTGCCACTCGTTTAAATAGAGAAATTATATTCCTGGTGTCAATACCAAAATCTCAAACTCAATTGTCTCACTAGCGCTGCAGCTTTAATTTGAGTGAGTGAACCCCAAGGTCTCATCAAAAACCCAATCGTGATTGTTCTCAGAGCCACACATTAATTAATTCCCAGACGAGAAGCTGCTCAGCTAGATCGCTGAAAGGTATTTCCACTTATTACGCCTGCTTATTTTTACTTTATTAGCTCTCGCATTACATTAGACTGCTCATTTGTGACGCAGCGCTATTCCTTGTGTGAACAAAAATAGGATAACTTGAAAATTCAAAAGCATAATCAATTAAAATGACTACTTTTGACAATAAAGAATCTAGTATAAAAAGAGAAGAAATACCAGGACCATCATAGAGTTAATCTATAACATCAGTGGCTGTATTCAAGTGATACAGTAGCTTTCAACCATGTTGAAAAAAACTCAACCGGTGTCATTTTGGAAAATGTTTGACTTTCACAAATAATTTGACATGCAATTTAAATGTACAATTGAGGAATTGAGCGAGAAATAGGATAGGATAATGGCAAATTGGGCCATAATATAAACCATATTAAACAGGAAATCATTTAAGGCTTGTATGCAAAAGGATCATCACAAGCAAAAAAAATCACATCAAGGAGAGAGTCACAATATTTTAGCAACATTTTTGGAAATTATTTAAGGCAAATAAAAAATAGATATCAACACAGATGCTGGGAACAGTTGATAAACTAAGATATATCAGAATATATTATTTGGTGACAGAATAGATGCCTATCTTAGTCTAAAACCATTATTTCCAGAACCCACTTTATGATATTATGGTATTATCATTAGCCTTTTAGAATATAACTTCAGCTAAAAAATGCTGAAATAATGTCACAATGTCAGAAATCAACTCCTGAAAATAATGGCCAAAAATAAAGCAACAATACTGTGAAGAATTGCTGACCAGGGATTGTGGAAAGCCTAATTTATTAGGCAATTAATGACAAATTGATAAGGGCCAATCAATTGCCCTTTCATAAATTAGTGTCATTAAAAGTACAGTAATAAATGTACAGTTAGTGGACCATGACGTTGTCATTGTGATTAATCACACCACGTTGCAGTCACTGTAAAGCCACTTCCCCCTTTAGCCCTGGATAGGACAATCTTCCCACGCTGCACAAAAAAATCTGCTCAAAAGCCAGCCAAGCCCCTTAATTCCCTTTAGGATTTAGCCCACACAATTGATGAGAGATTTGTATTGGCATACCCTTCCCAAGTGATAAATACTGGTGCTTTGGACTCTGTCCCCACTTGGGAGGAATCTCTGATTAATTTGGATTATTTTTTGGCTTGGGCCTGTCCACACTTGAAATTAATTAAGTCTAAACATTCAGGTTGTGCTACTGCCATTTCTTTAAATGTCAATCCAACTGGTTTGAATGGTGAGCTACCCCATTCAGTTGACCCCAACCAATCAGAGTTGAAGTTGGAAATTAATGAGAAACCCTCCAACCCTTTGGATTCTCCTCTGCAAAATTTCTCTGCAAGCCAATCAAGTCCCAGCCCTGAGTCAGGTGACCCTTGAATTCAAATTCCACCCTTAAAGCAAGACAGGGGACTTTCAGTCCCCTGCTTGCTCATTTTTCAAAATTAAAGTTTCTAACTTTCCTAACTTAAGTTTTGTATTTTTGGGGCTCTTCTATTAGTTCCCCTCTATTCCTGGCTTTGTTAGTATTGGTATTACTATTACTTACCTTCCCTGCCTTTCCCTGGTTTACAGCGTTGTTTTCAAAGTTTCTACAGTTAATGTTAGTGTTATTACTTATGCTTACCTTAGTTGTTTTCAAAAAACTAGTTCAAACTTTAAGATTAGTATTGTAATCACTATAAACTCTTACTTTAAGTTCAAAAATTTTTCCCTTTTGGTTTCAAGCTCTTTGACTTTTAATATACGCTTTATGCTTTGTAAACCTGTCTACAAAGCGACCAATATCCCGCGGCCTTTGTTTCTTGCTCTTCCCAGCCTCCCAGTAACTTTCTTGCTTGTGTTTATCCGTTGGTTGTACTTTTTTTGGAATCTTCTGAAGCAATAATCAAGAGAACCTCAGGGGAAAAAAATCTGTTGTTGCTGGTCCCAAACTTGGTTGTTAAGAGAAATGTTGGTCCCTCTTGCCAAGTTTGTTGTTTATACCTTGGTGCCGGCATTGGTAATGATATGGTGTGCTACCCCGGATTTGTGGGGGCGTATTTCTCATACTCTTCACCATGTTGGTACTGACCCAGGCCAATTCATGTACTTACTGGAGGACATCCCTGGACGCGCTCAGGATATCCTTGCCACCAGTGAGAACGTTGTGAGAAGCTTGACTTGTGACGACCTCAAGCTCACTGCCCTTGATCCAGTCTCACTCATGACCCCCAGCCCAACCCCCTCCCTTCTCCTCCCTCAGAGATCCTGGTCCCACTGATCTCAGAGGAAGACTTGGATGGGCAAGAGCTCAGACCCAAGCATGCCTCCTGGTTGCTTGGTGGGATGCTTTTGATGGGCTTGGACTCATACTTCTCCCATCTATCTGCTGCGTCCTCCCTATGGACGCCCCTTCAAGCGGCCATCCCAGTCTTACACAGGATGGTTTCCTGGTGGATCCTTCCCCCAGGATGGGAACCAAACTTAGTTATTTTAGCCCCCCTCTCCCACAGTCACCCTAATAACTGGGCGCCAGGATGCCAGCAACATCAGAAATATGCGCCACGGCGCCAGCATTAATTATTCTTGGAGCCAGAGTGCCACTACAGTTTACATCAAGCACCAGGACGCCAGCACAATTATTTGTGAGCACCAGAGTGCTGCAATAATTAACATCAAGTGCTGAGAAGCCAGCTTCAAGGTGGAATTTCGCTGAGGCACCAGGTTCAATTTGAGTTATCAATTCAACTTTCATACCAAATAGCGTCTGAAAATAGAAGTTTCTGTATAACAATTAGAGTGCCATCTGGTGAGCTAGCAAAGGGCATCCTTGTGATAGGTGCCACAGCATTGCAGTATTGTGCCCTAAAATGGGAAGTTGTCCCTTTTTCTGCTAACACAACCAAGACTCTACAGTGCGCTGGAATGTCCTAGAAGACATTGTCAGTGACTGATGATTATTAATACAAGAATACCCCTATATAAGGTGGTGGTAGTAAACACCAGGAGGTAGAATTTTTACCTACTTGTATAGGATCAAATAAAGGTATTCATTACAAATCAAGTTGGTCAATGTCTTTGGAATTCTCACATTCAAAGGCATATAGCAAGTGTGTGCCCCTGCCTCTTAAATCTTCTGTTGAATCTGCTGATGTACACCAATTTTCAACAAGTACTCATGTCAACACTATAGTAAAGTATGAATTTTGTTTTCCATAATGTCAACTTCTGGATGTCAAAACTTTTTTGATTGAGTGTACTGGTTAACCTGAAATTTTTTAATATAAAAATAAGCAATGTACACAATTAGAGATGCTTCAGTTTTTGCCCAAGTGCTGCTATATTTAGAAGCCACACTCCAGGTAACTCCTGCACCCACCCAAATCCCCTGCAGAAAATTTAAAGGAAGGGCAGATTCAGGATGTGGTTAGCTACTATTTAAAGTAGCCAATTGTAGAAGCTGCTGTGACAAACCACATGTAAGACAGTTTTGTGAATGAGGCCATAAGATGGCTATAATAAGGAGAGTTTAAGCTTAGAGAGGTAATAAGTTTTATATATTTAGTTTGCGTTTATGCCTTGGGATGCCAGTAGGATAGTCTTATAGTGATATCAAAAATTAAAAATGGAAATTTTAATTTGGACGGGTTTTATACCCTGCCTGTGGGCCGCGCGGCCAGCCGCCAGCTGTCTGCACGCCGAGCCTGGCGGCTCACCCACTGCCAGCCAGTCCCCCGTCCAGCCCGCCGGATGGGGAAATTGCCTGCACACCACTTCCAATTCCCCTCCCAAAAGGGAATTCCAGACAACACCAAGTGTTTGGGGGTCCCTGTCCAGTGTTTTACTCTATTCATGCCCCACCAGGATGATAGTATATAATAAAGCTAAATCACTTGATGATAGTTTGTGCTATCATTGAGTGAAATTACCCCTCAATAGTATCACATAAATCAATCTAAACTTTATCTACCAGAAGTTAAAAACAAGACACTAAGCTTTGTCTGCCCTTCCCCAGGATCAGAAGATGAATCATCTAATATTCTCAGCTGTCCTCACAGCATGCCTAGGGATTGGGGGCCACCAATATAACCAACAGCATGGGCCATTCAACAAACCACCTGGCAAGTATTACTACAAGGAGCCGGTGCAGCTCAACTCCTCCAAGCAGTACTCCTGGCCCATGCTGATACCGCCTCACTCCACCCAGTCTGTAGCCATATACACCTGTATATACTACATACTCACGCATTTCACCAGTAATTTTGGACGCTATAACGTGCACACCAAAGTCTTTTGATTAATGATGGCGGTCTATTCAATTGTGACGGCGCTCACAGGCTTCCAAGTTTCCAACTTGTTCCCTTATTTTGCTAGAATACTTCCCCAATTTTTGGGTCTTTACACCCGGTCACCTGCCCACATTTTCCCAATATTTTGATAAAGCCCTTATGGGAAATACTAAGTTTGGAGGTGGGATGCTATATATGCCTATAGATTCTGCGCTCAAACCTTATTGCCATTTTTGAATAAAGATTATTTTATTTTGGCTTACACAGCTACTGCCTTATTTTGTATTTGCCATCTACCAATTCAGTACAAGATCTTCTGGCCCTCCTGTCCTTCTGCCTGCAGTTTTCTGTCCTCCAGGTGTACTCTTTGGCCCCATCTACTTCACTGAATATCCTTCAAAACCTGAATATAAGGACTACACCCTGGAAAAGATACTCAAACTTGATCCTTTGGCCCACATGAAATCTGCAGTTAGATACAACTGTCAAGGCCCCTGTATCCTTTAATACCCAAGTTTTTTAGGGGCAAGTTCAACTATCTTCCTGCTTACAAGCTCCACATGGAACCACCTGTGACCCCCAAGCCTATGCCCGCTTCCTCACTGGACTCCCAACTGACCACACTGGCAAGCTGTTTGGGATTATGTACATCACCCTCACAGGGGTGATTGACACTATAATCCTGGCAGCTGCCCCATGGTCCTGGGTGGGAAAGTCTGTCTCCTACCTTTTAAGGTGGCTCCTCTCTTGTGGTGGGCTTTACCCGCAAAAAACCTGGCCCAAGTTGCCCCAGAAAACAACAGGCTGGCCACTCAAGACTGGATCCCTGGCAGGCATTGTAGTAACATAGGGAGGCATAGACAACACAAAACCAAGAGCAGGACCCCATCTTACTGTTACAATTCAATTTAAAATCAAGTGGTAGAGAATGTAGCAGAGCAGACCCACTACAGGATGCACTTAAAAGGTGTTAAAACTAGGAGATAATTCAAGTTTATTGAGTATTTTTTAGGGAGAACTCAACTATTAAGAGTTGAATAATGAAAATTTTCAAAATGAACAAAAATTATTTACTCATCAATACCATCTTAATCAATGTCTTCTATTCTATCTCATTATTCCAAAGAGTAGCTGGTCCAGCACACAAAAAACCCTTGTGTGATTAATTTTTGACAACCTTTCTAATAAATGAGGTTGTATCAGGTGACCCTCAGATTATGTCTTTTAATCAGTGTCAATTTTCTCTGGATAATCAGATTAAGCTGACAACCTGGAGCAGCAGTAACCCATTTTTGGTCAACAGTCTGATTTAAATCTGTCAACTCTGTCAACTTTGTTAACTTCTTCCACACTTTCTTAGCCTTTTGGCTGGGACAGATAATTCCCAGCATTATAGAAACTATTTCAACATAGGGGGCCTGGGATCACCTGCAAGGCAGATGTCTAGAGAAACAGCTGCTCAACCCAAGGGATCAGAGTGATGTCCAAGAATTAGAGTTAGTTACTCTGTGAATTCCCAAGCTAACCACTTGAGGAGCAAAGAGAAGAGAGAAAGTAGCTGGAAGGGAGGAACTGCTTACCTCTGAAAGCCAAAGTAAAAGACATCTATGATGGCTAATATAAGGAGAAAAGCCCAGATGGAAGAAATCTGTAGTGGCTAGTAAAGAGAATAAATATAAGTACTAGGTGTAAGTCATCTATAGTGGCAAGAAGAGAGGAAATATAAAGATACAGAGGTGTGATGCTCACAGGAGATTGGTGAGGAGAGTGAAAAGGACCTCTAATAAGCTTCTTCCTGAGAAGCTTAAGAATTACTTATACTGGGCTGTGGTTTGCAGGAGACAGTAGGGAGCACTTAGATCAAGCCTAGGGCACTAACTCTAAACTTTTAGCACAGCAGGAAGATCTTATTTTTACCTGAAGTAGTGAAGGCAACAAGAAAGCAGAGTCTAATATAGTCTGGTTAAAAGCTGAGTCTTATTAGAAAGTAAGATCAAACTTGAAGTGCAAAGTAGTGTGGTTAAAAGATATGTTTGTTATTAAGAAAGAGATTCATTATATACTTGTGTTATTCCTGCACATAACAAATGTGCAGGAATGGGGAAGGGAAATGAGAAAAAACCAAACTACTTTTCATCCAGTAGTAGTCAGGATCATCCCAATTAGCTGACAGACTATACTCCCATGTTTCACCTCATGGCTGTGTGAGAGTAAAATGCACAGTCATCACACAAGGGAAAAGATTTAAAGAATAAATCAAGAGAAAAAATAAAAAGAAATAAGTAATAAATAACAGAAGAAAGAGATAATAAAGTAAAGAAAGAAAGAAAGAAAGAAAGAAAGAAAGAAATAAAAAGAAATAAAATAATTAAAAATAAAAAAATGAAAAGAATAAATATATAGTTTTATTTATGTCAAGTATATACTTCTGAGAAGTATAATAAACAAAATAAAGGGGAAAATTAAGAATATAATGATACTGTGGGGTTCCTGGTCACCCATCCCCAAAGTGTGTCCTGGGTCATAGCCAGGGACCGGCTTGGAGGAGTTGTCATTTCCCAACAGTGGTGAGTGGTTGATAAGAAGCTTTTACTTGGCTTGAATAACTGCAAACTCTTCCAACTACTTTCCAATCACTAGACAAGCATCCCCACCATGCACCTGTACTTCAGCGGGCATCAACCCCTCTGTGAGTCTGTACCACTCTTGTAAGAACCTTGTAAATTTATTCCCTATAAGCTCCCTTCCCCTATTGGTCATTTCAAGATGCCTAGTCAATCTCTTCCATTCCTCCTGGGAAGAATTACTGGTGGCAAATCTCCTACAACTCTGACAATAGGTATCCTTTTCCCCTTGACTAGAGTAAAAGATATGGGATAGTTCACTCATTGGGCTTGTGTTTTAATTACTGGAAATTTGGGCAGGGATTGTAATAGGCCTTTATTTACGGTCAGAAGGAAGATCCCCTTAGAAACCTTCTGATATAATGCCTAGGTAAGTGAAACAATATATTTTTGCCAATACTGGAAGTCCTCCAACAATCTCTTGGACTGCTTGTACTTGGTCTTGGGCACCTGCGCTTTGGTCTCAGGCTCCTGCACAGTTGTCTTGGTCTCCTGCAGTCTGTTCCAGCTCCGGCCCTGTCACGCTTTTTGCATTACAGTGCAAAAATTATTAGAGATTATAGGGCACAGGACATTTGCCAAAATACAGTCATATGTGAGGATATGAGTAGTATCATATCAGAAGAGCCAGGATTGAGCAGGACCATGATTATTGCCCAGCAATGGCTTCTGATTACGCAGAAGCACTTAAGGATTAGGATAAAGGTCAACCAGATTAAGGATAAAATAAAGATTGTTCCAAATATTGATTTTATTGTAAATGATTAATTCTTCTTATACCTACTACAAGGATAATCCCTGGGCTGCTAGCAATATCTTCTAGGACATTCTAACACGCCCCTAATTTGGGTAATTATTAATCTAGATTTGGCGCTTCTTGCACGTCAACCAATAGAATATCTTCATCTTCACCCAGCACAGGTGATCCTTGCTGGCGTGGAATAATTTAGGTACTTCAGGATCACTTCCTGCTTTCTTAGAATACTGCAGCTTAATGCTTATTCATGTGACAATTAATGGAATTTGAGATTATGGGGAATCAAACCCAGCGCCTCAGCGCTCAATGTAAAGATAAGGCGGCACTGTGGCGCCTGCAATAATTTTCTTTTGGCGCGGCGGCGCTTGACGTAAAGTAGTTTGGCGCTTAATCTAATTGCTAAGCGGCGCCTTGGCGCTTTGTGTGTTTATTAAGTGCTGCAGCGGCGCTTGTCATTGGCTAGTATTAGGCTTAGGTCAGCAGACTACTGCTAATCCAATTTTCATGTAGCTTATACTACCAATTTATGTTATTTGGTAGCTGCAATTCATATCTGCGAGCTCCGTCATAATTAGTGTCATTGTATTTTGTACTACTAATTTATGGATTTGGGTGTAGCAATCCCAATCCGTGGGCTCTGTCATAATTGGCATCATTGCTTGGTCAAAATTCCCAACAGGCCCCTTATTTCTAGCTCTGGCTGCTGTATCTTGGGCTTCTGCACCTTTAGCTTGGTCTTCAGCTCCTACTGTAGTCCTTGTGGCCTTTGTAATCCACTTGATCCAGTCCCTGAAGAGTCTCAGATAGCTCCCCCTTTTATAGCTCCTTATTTCAGACCAAAAAACTCTCTTAAAACTCTGGTTTTCAAAAGCTTAAACTATCCAGTTTTTCTCTCTATAATATATTAAACTTTAGAACTTACTTCAGCCAATGAAAGCCCTGAATTTTCTGCTTCTGCTCCTCATTTTTAGACTTTAACTCTTAAGTTAAAGCCCTCAAAATACTGATTAAATAGACTCTGGCTTGCAGCCAATCATACACCTTGATTCAACTGTTTTGCCAAACAGTTTCCCCAGATGACTTGCTCTTGACTATGGTTCAAACCTGAGGCTGTCCTTCTTTAGGCAAGCAACTGCTCCGCGTTTTAAACGGGTTTGCCGTGATTTCCATCACATTTCCCCAGCAAATCTTGAGCGCTTCTGCATAGGTTTTACTTAAGCAAATTTTGAACACTTGATTTTACAACGTTTCTCTGTGTTTCTATGTGTTTTCCTCAATGTTTCACAACATTGAACCTGCTTGCTGCTTGCCCTTTTGCCTCTCCTAGTTGTTCTTGGCAAAATTTGCTCTTTTTCCCTCACAGTTTCTCTGTCCTATTTCCGGCCTCTTTCTGGCTTTTTTCTGGCTCAATTCCAACCCAATAAATTCAAATTTTTATCTTGTAAATTATTTTTCTTTCTCTTTTTTTTCTCTTGTAGTATGATATGATAATTAATTCCTTTTCCATACTATAATTTTGGCAACATTAAATTCATATTTACCTGCTTCTTTTCCTAATATTTTTTCTTTAAAGACACCAAAATCAGCCTTCCAGCTTTTACTTCCAGTCTGGCTAGTCCTTCTAAGTCATCTCCTAGTCCTGTACTCACATCTTCTGGTCCTTATGTCTGTTCTTCAACCATATCTCTCAGCTCATCAGTTTAACCAGCAATCAGTCCATCTTAGTTCACAGAACAGCTTCTTTCCTGTCTTTAAACAGCCTATCAGTCCTCTGGCTACTCCTTTATCATGACCAGCTACTCCTGCATCATGATCCTTGAGCCCTCTAGCTTATCTTCACTAGAAATAAACTTGGTTCCATCTGCACAATGAACCATTTTGGTTCCAAACTTCAATATGAACCAGCAGTCCCTCAACTAGTTTTCACTGTGATCATACAGTCCTTCTTACTAGTCTTCTCTGCTGATCCCAAAACATGAACCACCTTGGTTATTTATCTCAGTCCCCATTACCAGAACCTGTAGACCCAGGCATGAGTCTACATTGAACTGGCGTTTGACTGGGCCCTTGCAAGTGGCAATCCACTTAGGCCATCCAACCATAGATCAATAAAGTCTATGCTGTTGTTTTTACTCACCCAGGTGATTAAGTCTGGGCTTTCAGTCGCAAAGTAATCAGATTTACTTCCCAGAGGCCTGATCACACCAAGTTTTGCAGCTGCTTCCCCAAGCAACCACCTTGGTGACACCTCTGAGCAAATCTATGCCCTCCAATGCTCACCTTGGGATCTTCCCAAAGTTCTCATAGGGACATAACCAGGACACCCTATTAGTCTTTAGGTAGGATGCTTGCCCACAGACCTCCTGTAAGCGTATCAGGGTACATAGAGCCCTCAGAGCTCTTCCCCTCCCTGGCAGCCCGCGCTACCCGCCAGGGGTCTAAAACTCATAGTCCTGATAGGCGTCCCCTACCATGCTGGCACATACTTCTACCCTGGCAGCCCACATTACCCGCCAGGGTCTAAATATTCTCCAGCCTGAGCAGCAAACACTACCCATCAGACTGGATCACTCCCCACCCCAAACAGACAAAGTTTCCTGCTGAGCTATCTCATTCTTCACCCCAGGAAGCCACAGTTCCCTGCTGAGTGAAGACCTCTAGCCCACAGCAGCCAATATCCTCTGCTGGGTGAAGACCAAAATCTGTCCCCTAGCAGTCTTTTCACCTAATAGCTAGGACTTAACTTCCCTTAGTAGCCATCATTCCCTACTAGGCCTATACCTACAATCAACCAATAACACATTGTCAATCTCTAGCATAGTGCCTTTATTTGAATCCAAATCAACCCTCATCTGCAAAACTTTTTACATGTGGATCATCACAGATAATTTATTTATATGAATTTAGAGGATTATATATTATCATGAGAAGCCACATAGTGTTCATGTACTTCATGAAAGTCACAGGGGTTGTCCAGGTAATGTTCTGCTTAGAACTTGAAAGGATTGATCCCCGTAATAGATGGGCAATTGATAAGAGGGCCACCAATTTAATGATTAGTCAGGGAATAACTCTGGAAATTAATTTCCCAAGAGAGAGTAATTAAAGATGTTGCAATATTTATTTAAAAGAGACTTGGAAGGAAGGAAGAAGAGGTCATAACCAGAACAGTGAAATGCTGAGAAGCAGAGATAAACATTTTGCCGTCCACTATCATGCAGAGAAAGAGCAGGACAATAATAACCTAAAGTTTTGCCAAGGCTTAACAATAACAGGGGAATTAACAGGGGAACATTAAAAAATACAGGCTAGCAAATTCCTTATGTTTTACATAAGGAAAGCAAACAAATTGAGGAACAGAGAAACATTAAAGAAAACAGGTAAATTGTTTGAAGTCTGAGCTTGTATTGTCAGCATTTTATTGTGCATAGACAGTGTTATATTAGAGAAAAATGAAAAAGTAAACCATTTAAGATGAGGCAGGAAATGTAGACACCTGATTGGCTAAAGGTCAAGGCTTATTTTAATAGTGATTCATATTGATAAAATTTAGCAAAAACTTAATAAATCAGAGGAGATGAAAGGAAAAAGGCTTCTGTGTTTGACTAAAGTTGGTTTAAAAGTTTATTTTATTATATGGAAGAAAAAACCAATGATTAAGCCTGGAAGAGAAAAACAGCTCAGAGGGGAATCAGACTGAAACAAGGAGCTACATAAGGGGTGATTAACTGGAATAAGAAGGGGAGGAAGGATGCAAAACATATTAACACCAGAGAAATTGCAAGATAAGGGACAAGGGAAATAGCAAGGACTAGATCAAGAAAAGGAGAAAGTACAAGATCAAGATGCCAAGGACAAGGGCAAATAGTAGATTAATCTATACTACAGAATGTTTCTAAGGGGATCTTTCTTCTGTTTGAATAAAAGCTATTCACGGTCTCTAAAAACCATTATCTTTTCTAAGTCCACAATGGATAATATCCCCCCATCTACTACCCTAACATAGGAGAAGAAGACATTTACAGGCACCTCTGCAGGAAGTTTTCTAGAAGCCAAACCCCTGAAGAGGATGGGACAGATTGACTAAACAACTGAAGTTGACAGCCAAGGACAGAGACTTCTTACAGAGCGCATTCAAGAAACTCTTTCAGGAGTTTTACAAAACCAATGAAGGGAGCACTCCAGACAAGATTATAGTCTACAGGACTGACACCAGGATGATTTTAGGAAAGTTTTTTGAGAATTTCTCTATCCTTCAAGCAAAATAAAATGCTTTAGCTCTAGAACATGATCACTTGAAGAATGAAAACTCCTCCAAGTTGGCACCTGGCTTTGATCCAGGACATTTTTAGTGTCCACAGAGAAGAAAATTCATAGCTGCAGTGGCTTGATTTTAACTGTGTGGGTATGTGTTGCCACCTAAGCAAAACAAGGGGACAGCACCCACCAATTCAAAAACAAAAAGTGGTGGGTGCCTCATTTTTGGATTATTAGATGTGGTAGTACATGCCATCACATTAATAAAGTAAAAGGTGATTGTGAAATGATCAATCAGTTATTTATGGTGAAGTAGAGCAAGCACTTGTTGTAATCAATCAAATGAGAAAAATACACCAAATAAGAATGAAATTAAAAAGGAGATGAAGACAGTGTGTGTTGTGAATACCACCATTTGTCATGTTTCAATTTAGCCTTTGATGGGTTATTTTGAGGACAAATCTATCTCTTTTGCTTTTTCCCCTCAAAATGAGTCTATATCCAAACTGGAAGATACAATTTTTTGGTTTCCTGACTCTGCACAACTCACTTGCCCCACTCATGCTTGTGGCAAGTGATCCTATTGTCCAGTATTGTTTTGTGATATTGTAAACCACTATATATTACATTTCTTATTCACCAATAAAAATTGAGTTTTATTCACATTTTTGTCTTTGTGTCTTCCAGTACTTTGGCGCCTCTCTCTAGCCATGACTAGTTGAGATTATTCATCCAGGGCCACAAGGTAATTGCATAGCCTTTCCTGCTATCTAACCAAGACTTAGTACAAATCCAATCCTAAGGTTAGGATTCCCCATTATGTGTCTGTGCCGCGCCTCAGAACACAACAAAAATGGTGCTCACTACAGGGGCTATAAGCCCCTTGGTTATCTCTTTTGCATCCACATTTTCAGGTCCTTTGCCTCCCCCTATACAAGAGCCAACTTCACCTGAAATTACCAGTCCTCCTATTGAGGAAGACATCGCAGACCCACCTATTGTCTCCACTGTACTGAACCTTGGGAATGGTTCCTGCCTAGTTGATTACCCCATGGGTACCCCTGAATTAGAACAAGTCATGGCAGTAGCCCTTGGGATAGCCCGTGATGGGGCCATCCCTCGCCTCTAGCTTCAGTTCAATTGGGCAGAGTACTACAAATTGATTGTAGCACCACAATTTCTACAGCATCTCCTCTCAGCGGCTGGCTCTTCTGAGCACCTACTATCATCCTTTGTAAAACCTGCCTTAGCCCACCATAAAATGGTGTTAGGGCTTCACGTTCAGGAAATTTTGTCTCTACAAGCAGCCTTCACTCATCACTGGGATTGGTTTGCAGCCTACCAACAGTGGATTAACTCCCTGTTTTCCTTGGTATCAGACAATATGTGCAACTCTGTTACCTCCCAGACCTGTTTGGTTAATTCCATTAAACACATGCACCAGCCCATTCCTGAATACGTCAGGGAGTGTCTACATGAGCTTCACCAGTTGGAACAGCCCTGGCGCGCCCAAGTAGATTCCACCTTGAACGCCTATATCACCCCTTTTGAATAACTTGTGCAGCAGTTTAATGTGTTCAGCACTTACTCCTTTGAGCAACTAAAACAGGTAGCAGACCTTACTGCTAAAGGACTTTGTGAACTCAGTGAAGAATTCAATCAAGAGAGGGCTGTCACTGCCACCGCTACCATTGCCAAACTCCAGGCTCAAGTAAATGAACTGTCTGCCTCCAAAGAAGATGCCCCACCTTCTCCTCCATCTGATGAACTAGCAGATAGAAAACAGAGGCTCTGGGATGCCATTTGAGATTTAAGAGTATCTACCTGCAGTCAGGATTGCCCCCTGAAGTCCCTCAGCCTGACCCTCAAGTGCTTGCGCTGACAGCTCAGGTTGCTGAGCTACAGCAGGAACTTGCTGCCTTACGAAAAATGGTGGCAACTGCTGCCAGTCCAGTTGGGGTTGTCAATGAAAATGGCTGTTGCCCTGGCCTGTCAGGAGCTCCTTGAATTCAATGTGCTAGAGAGTTGATAGCTCTAGCTAATGAAGTGGACCATTTGAAACAAGACCACTACTAAATAGACAAGAACATGCATGAAATGAGTGAATTGATTGACTCAGTAAATGAAATGTTTGCCTCTTGCCTTTTGGTGGGTCCGTCTCTTAAATACCAACTATCTGAGCTCTCCACGGTAGTAACAACCCAGGGCCAATGCCTAGATGTTACTGAGCAACAGACCACTCTAGCTAATAATACAGTTGCCCGCACTGCTGAGACACTGACTACTTTTGAAGAAAGTGTTCGTCAGCTGTGGGCCAGACAGTCCCCCTCTGAATCTGAAGCAGAATTCTCTCTGTGCATAAAGGTACTCAATAGCAACAAGGTGGTCCAACTCCAGATGCACATTTCAAGCCTACCTTTAAGCAAGTCTTCAATCCCAGAACCTTAACCATTGCAGCTTTCCTAACTATCTATGAAACTGTAATGAGACAAGCATCAGATGAGATTAAGAAGGAACATATTTTGACCTTCTACACCTGACTTGCCAGGAGGTGGTGGTGCCTGAACTACCCACCATAAAGACATGGGAAGATATGAAGCAACTTCTGATTGACAAATTTGGTGGTGACCTTAGTTTGGAAGTGAAAAAATATGCCTTCATGAACATTGCTTTCAAACCTAAGGAGACTCTAGCTGAATTTGAAGATAGATTCTACATTGAAGGATAACAACTGATAACAAGCAGACAACTGACAGCCCATGAAGCTTAAATAGCCTGCGCTCAAGCCCTCAAAGTTAATCAGCTTTTGTGCCTCCATTTCAAAGCCCATAAGGCCATACTTTCCTCTATGAAGAGCATAAAGACGTTGTTGCAGGATATGCACCTTACTCATTTTGGAGCGGTTGTGCAGGAGAATTGTGCCGCCTCTAATTCTGGTTTGTCTTCCTGTGGCCCTTGCATCCTTACAATGAACTTGCAAAATCCTCCTAGAGGTCAAGGGTGCCACAACTGTGGCCAGATAGGTCACCATTCTTGAGTCTGCACTAATTCTTGGGTTGAAGGAGCTGATCCCAAGGAACAGGCAGGAAAAGAACAATCAACCTATAGGAAGAGTTGCTCTAAGTTGACAATTCTTCCCAGTCTCCTTCAATTCCCCTCTATAACTGACTCCAAGCCTGCTGATAATGAGGCTCCTCCTATCCTCCTCTTGTTCCACAATATCTCTGACAACTCTGACCTGGATGACTCCAATACTGACAACGCTGACACATATGGATACTCTGTCCTGGCTGTTCCTGAAACCATTACAGTCCCCTATAAGTTTCAATCAGAAAAGACTACAACTACTGCTAAGCATTTGCCTGTTGCCAAAGATTTTGTCTCTTGCCCTTACCTCACTCAGGCTAAGAGGTCCCCCGTGCTAGTGGAGTTGTCAGAAGAAGCTGCTGAGGTTGCTGACGCTGTCTTCAATAATGTATCTGTTTTGCTCCCTCTCCAAACTGTTTATAAGGAGTTCCCAGGATTAAGATGCATGATTGAGAAGTGGGATAAGAAAATAGCAGAGGCTCAAGATATCTTGGCTGTCCTTCCACCCTTTGGTTGCACTACCACTCAAGTAGAGATATACATTCAGAACGTGAAGATTAAGGCAGTTCTAGACACTGGCTCGCCAGTCAATGTTGTATCCTCCAAGCTTGTGAGGAAACTCAAACTTTCCCCTGAGCTTAATTATCACCAGTTGTATGGCACTTCTGGACTTTCTATGACCCGCGCCATAGGGGCTTACTCCGCTCTGCCCATGCGGTTTGGCAAGCTTCTCTTAGCCGCGCCTGTAGTTGTCTTGGAGAATGAGAGCTATAATCTCCTAGTTGGTACCCAGTTCCTCAGGGAATATAATGGGATCATCAAATTGAAGGATGGTTACCTCTCTATCCTGGAGTACAAAGTCCCTCTGATATTTGAGGAGCCAGTTAAAGTTCCCAGGAAGTGCCTCAAGACGTGTGCTTTAGAATATCCCACTGGTGTTTTCACTCTAAAATACCACACCCACTCCTCCAACATGAAGTTTCTGCCTATGGCCTGCCCTGTGTCTGAGTGAATCCCTCTCCTGGCTACTTCTGCTATAATAATTACCCCTGGCTCTCAAGCTATCTTGGACTCCCAAATATTGTATGAGTTACCTGAGAATCTTCCTGGAGTTGTACTCCCCTCCCTTGCTAGGTTGCAATGGACCTTACCTCTGCCCTGGAATCCTAGATGTCTGAATAAAGACACTTTTCAATTGCTGGTATCCAACCTAACTACTCTCCCCATGCATGTGTTGAGAGGGCAGCTAGTTGGTTATGGCAAATTAATGAATGCTCCCAATGTCCTGTCACTTCATCCCTTTGGTACGTTCCAAGATTTTAACCTACCTGAGGACAAGCCCCAAGTCCTATTGTTGTTTACTGTACAAGATTTCCCATAACTATCCCCAGTTCAACAGAAGGAGGTGCTCAAGTTGCTAGATCAATTTTCAGACATCTTTTCCAAAGATAGCACTGACTATGGTCTATCCAAAGGCGTTATCCACCAGATTAATCCTGGAGACGCTCCCCCCTTCTGCGCTAAACCATATTGCCGCAGTTGCGCAGAGGATACTCAGGTGTCTAAAGAGCTAAAAAAACTGCTAGACTCTGGACTACTAGCTCCTTACCAAAGTCATTGGGCCTCCCCCTTGCTCATCTTGAAAAAGAAGGATGGAGGTCTTTGCAGTGTTATGGACTATTGACAATTAAACTCTTTAACCAAGAAGGACTCCTACCCCTTGCCGTATATTGATGATGCTCTCTGCCGTCTTGGAGGCTCTAAGTTTTTCTCTGCAATGGATCTGGAATCTGGATACTGGCAAGTTGACTTTTTGCCTAAGAATTGACAGAAGGCCACACTCATTACCTCCAAAGGGCTGTTTGAGCCTACACTTATGCCGCAGGGACTCTGCAATGCCCCGGCCACTTTCTAGCAAGCCATGGACTCCATCCTCTGCAACTTGAAACTGTCATGTGTTCTAGTATACTTAGATGACATAACAGTCTTCAGCACTACCTGAAAAGATCACCTGGCTCACCTCAAAGAAGTTTTCATCAAGATTAGAGAGGCTGGCTTCAAACTGAAACCATCCAAGTGTGCTTTCTTCAAAGAGCGTCTTGAATTCTTAGGCCATGAAGTAACCCAGACGGGAATTTGCCCAATGACCAAGAAAGTTGAAGCCATTGACAAAATTCTTCCAACCACACATCAACATGCAAGAATTACAAGTCTTTTTGGGTATGATGGGCTACTACAGACAGTTCATCCCTGACTTTGTCAATAATAGTGAACCTTTGGTCTAGTTGTTACATAATGTCCCTTTTTAATAGACCGCTAGCCAGCAACAAGCCTTCAAGACCCTCAAACAGAAACTCAAAGAGGCTCCCATCCTAGTGTATCCTGACTGCAATAAGGAGTTCATCCTATACACCAATGCTAGCAACCTAGCTATTGGGGCCATCTTGGCTCAACTAGACAATGAAGGTGTGGATAATCATGTGGCTTATACTTCTCATGTCCTAAACAAGCATGAGCAGAACTACAGCGTTATGGAGAAAGAATGCCTCACTGTGTTGAATGCAGTCAAAAAGTTCTGCCATTATATGTATGGTACCCAATTCACTGTTGTCACTGACCACACTTTACTTAAGTGGTTACAACAGCTCAAGGAGCCAGAAGGACAGCTAGCTAGGTGGGCTCTATGCCTGCAAGGTTATGACTTTACTGTACTACATTTTCCCAGGATTCAACATCAGAACACTGATGGATTATCCAGAATGCCTATCCTTGCTCTACACCCTGCTGAGGCTGATTGACTGTATGAACTAATTGGAATATTTCCTCCTGGGAGATTAAGACAGAAGAAGTCCAATTAGCCCTGTCCAAAATATCTGAGGATACACTCATTTGTGACAATCAGCTATTCAAGAAAGTACAAGACCATTACCTGCCTTATGTACGTCCTAGTCTTTGCCTTTCATTGGTGCTTCAAGCTCATAAGGAGACTGGGAATGGGGGCATTGCCAAGACCTTTGAATGGCTCCAGATAAATTATTTCTGGGAAAACCTTTGTCTGCTGATTCCAGACGTCATAGCTAGTTGCCACAACTGCCATCTCCAGCAACCTTGAGCTGCCTCTCACAAGTTCAAGCTAGTTTCCACTCATCATGCCTTTCATACTATCAGCATTGATGCTGTAGGGCCTCCCCCCACTCCTGCTCTGGTTGCTGCTTCATCCTAATTGCTGTTGATCACTTCAGAAAGTGGGTAGAAGCTTGCCCTACTAAGGACATCACCACTAAGTTAACTGCTGCCTTCCTGTTGCAAGATGTTTTCTACCGTCATGGCTGCCCTCAAGTGTTGCTATCTGATAATGGGACTAACTTAAACGCCAAGTTGGTAACCTCTGTTGTTGAAGCCTTGGGGTCTCATCAGTCTTTCTCTGCCCCTATTACCCTTCTACCAATGGGGAAGTTGAAGTATGCAAATTTGACACTGTGTCAAGGGTCTGGATGTAAAGGCATTCTGGCTACTGCCAACTTACTTAACATCCAGCCATTGCCCAATTTGCTGCCCTTCCAATATACTGTTTGACATACCAAGAATGGTAACCAAGCAATATCATATGACAATCCAAGTATCCAGTGGCTTGAGCCCATCCTGCACATGACCAATCCCTAGGTCAATCCAACTAAATCTCTGCCAAAACCAAATCTATATAAGTCTAAAATATTATCCAATGAAATATCCTTCTCTTCTCTCCTAATTCCATATTTGAAGCTTCCCTAAAATGCACTCCTTATCACTTGAACCAGGTGTATCTTTATGATATCCAGGTGGGTATAGCAGATAGATGCAATTCATTGTTTTTATTTACAATTCTGGATATAGTAGCCTCTTAAAATTTTCTAGTAAGCTTTGAGACCTTGGGGTTAATACTCCTGGCTCTCCTAGTATAAACAGCCTGGCTTTGGGTTTGTGTCACCACATTTTTCTTGCTGCTGAATGGGCTATTAGCAGATTCATCATCCTTGCATACAAGGGCTCTATGGTAGAGCCTCTTGGGCACCTGCGGCCTTGGTGCTCTCTTCTGAGTATATTTGCCTGTTATTTGGGTAGCATAATGTTTTCCATTGATGTGAATAAGAATTACCATTATTGTTGTTGGCAACTACGTCCCAGCCAAGTCTAATGATGAACCTCTTGGCTTGTTGGGAGACTTGAGTCTACCCTTTTCCATGGAAAGCAGACAAACTTATCCACAGCAACCCCAAAATCTTGATGATATTACTCCTTCTGAATATGAATCTATAAGTAGCCAACCTTCTGGAAATGCAACAAAGACAGCTATTCCTAAATCTACTGTGGAGAATAGCTCAATATCCTTAGGTATTCTTTATGTTCCCAAAAGCCTGCTAAGGCTATAAATACCTAGCACTCTCTTCAGCAACAAACTTATCATTTATTGCTCTATATATTTAAATTGAGTGTAATTCTCATAAAATGGTAATTAAATTATTCTCAGTTTGTTGCAACCAAGTTTCCAGACTTTCCTGCTAATGTATCTTACAATACACAGGGGGCGCTCAATGAGCCGCCCTTAACGTATCTAATGTTATGGATTAATATGATGGCAATATTGAATAGAAGGTACTTCATCCTAATTAGGAGCGCTGCCAATTTGACTTGCTGATTCCCGCACAAGCTATTCCTTGGCTCCAAACCTTACATGGAACTTCCCACTATGTCACCCCCTTGTGGCTTTCCCTGTATAGTATATTAATCACAATATTCTACAATAAACAATACCTTATTCTTATTATTCTGTCCTTTCTATTGGACTGTTGTCTTCCCCAATTCCAAATACTGAATCCTCATTGGTTCAGTTGCAACAGTGGTAGCAGCGGTAGGTTTACGACCTACCTAGAAAAAATCCCCCAAGAAAGGACGGAGTACAGGCCATATGGCTACTCCCCAACAAGAGACCTTCCTGCCAATTCCCAATGGGGACATCCCCAACAGGTATGTCATCCATCAAGACCAGTTAGTTCTCACCAGCGTGTACAATTGGCTCTGCCTCGGGCAGCGGGACGCCAGCGTCACCCCACCCCAGTTGGACCTCTCTCAGTGCATGCTCAACCTTCAGCTAGAATCTTTGCTGGCGGTGTAGAGGGGGCCAACATTGTCAGTTGGCTCCATCTACTAAAATCCGCCTTTGCATCTGTCAGGTTCCTGAGACCATGTGGGTTGCCACTGCGTCTGGTTGCCTCACGGGGCCCGCCGCTGTGTGATTCACCAACTGGGCCAGCCAGGAACTTGACATTACCTGGGCGGCATTCCAAGATGCCGCCAAGTCCTGTTACAGTGAAACCTTCTCCCCCATTGTTGTGGGAACCCCTCTTCTAGCAATCAAGCAAACTGGTTCTGTTCCTGATTACCTTGCCACCTGGCAACAAGCTCTTGCCGCTGCCCCAAAGCCGTGACTGACAGAAATTCAATGCTACTCACTCTCATTGTCAATGGGTTAAAACCCCATATCTGCAAGTGAGTCCCTGTATGTTGCTGTACCTCCATCAATGACTGCTACAAAGCCATTGTGGAGGCTAACAATCAGGCCTCAATAGGCTTCTGCTGCACCAGTGACGCTCTATCCCAACTATGTACCACGCCTGGCAGTGGCCACAATCAAGTAGGCCGCCACCAATCACGTCAGCAGGATAATGGGACTAAACGCCCCTGCAAGGGGAGCTTCAGTTAGCGCAGATCAAGGATCAGGGAAAAGCCTGGGGGTTGTAACAACAAGAGGCCTTAAAACACCACCTGACACATCCTCTCAATCCCTGCTTGCAAAAAACCCCTATGACTACAACATCCACAAAGTTGAAACCCTGGACGTCTTTCAAGTCCACAGTGACAACCCCGTATTGCAAGCAAGTCACTCCTCAAATAAAGTAACACACTTGTACTACCCCTTCTGTTTCCTTGGGAACACCCACAAATTACTGGTAGATACCGGGGCCAACCACACTATGGTGGACCAGGAGTTTGCCAACTCTCAGCAATTAGATCAAGTGCCCAGCAGGTTCAAAGCAGTACAGGTAGCTGACTCCGACAGAGTGGCCATCACCCATGAGACAGTACCCTTCTCTGTGAGAATGGGGAACGTCCAGGTTAGGCTCTCTGGGCCAATCATGGCAGGACTCAGCCACGACATGATTGCTGGTCTTGACTGGCTTTGGCACAACTGTCCCTACATCAAATAGGATACCTCTGTCATCACCCTCAACAGAAATGGGGTGGGGTTCCAGATTTACCCTGTAGAAATGAGCAAGTTACTCCATGATACGGTGTTCATCAGAATAATGGAGACATGCTTGTATGATTTAAGGGGGGAAAACTAGACTTTAACCAATGCTCAGTCAAAGTTATCCGTGCTGAACCATCAGCAGTCCCTCCCTTGACCTCCTCACCACCACCAGCGCTTGCTGCACTCCTTGAGGAGTATAAGGATGTATTCAGTAGGACACTTGAACAACTACTTCCTCCCTGGGAGATCCAGCACGCTGTTCAACTTCAAGGGTTATTACCTAAAGCACAACCATTATACTGTCTCACACCAAAGGAAGATGAAACCCTCCGCCAGCATCTTGTGGACGCGCTTGATAAGGGCTTCATTTGCCCCTTGCTCTCTCCATACGGGGCGGCTATCTTCTTTGTAGCTAAGAAGGACAGGTCCCTTTGCCTGGTCACAGACTACCGCGCCCTAAATGAGGTGATGGTTAAGAATAAGTACCCCCTGCCGCTGATTGACAACCTGTTTGATACGCTTGCAGGTGCAAAGGTCTTTAGTAAGATTGATCTCACTGTAGGGTACAACCAGGTCCGCATTGCACCAGGGGATGAGGCAAAAACTGCCTTCTTCACGCACTACAAGTTGTTTGAGTGTCATATCATGAACTTTGGAATGACTAACGCTCCCTCTACCTTTGCCATGTTGATGAACAAAGCATTTGAGGAACTGATTGGAGAATGTATGGTTTTGTACCTTGACAACATTATTGTCTTCAGTTGAGATCAAACCACACACCTCCAACACCTCCGTGCTGTCCTTGACACCCTTTGGAAAAACCAGCTAAAAGCTAAACCCTCCAAATGCAAGTTCCTCAAGTTGGAGCTGTTATTCTTTGGGCACGCCATCTCTACCCAAGGGATAAAGCCCAACCCTGCCAAAATCAAGGCAATCACCAGCATGCCGCCCCCACTGATGTGGGCCAGGTGCAGACATTCTTAGGCATGGTTGCCTACGTGCACAAGTTCATTCCCAATTGCAGGGAACTAATTGCACCTCTCACTGTGCTCCTCAATACCAAACAGCGCTTCTATTGGACCCCCGTCAGAGATCAAGCCTTCAAGACGTTGAAGCAAAGGCTCACAACAGCACCAGTACTGCAGTTCTCCAATCAAAACCGACAGTACAGACTCAAAACCAATGCCTCTGACAGGGCCATAGGGGGCGTGCTACAGGTAGAAACTGACAAAGGTGTCTTTCTCCCCGTGGCATATGAGTTCAGGAAACTTACTTACTCGGAACAACACTACCCCATTCATGATAAAGAGTTGGCAGTAATTGTGCACTACGTTGAGAAGTGGCGCTGTTATCTGGAAGGAGCTACCTTCCCACCCCGCGTCCTGATGGACCACAAGTAGCTCCAGTACTTCAACATGCAGTCCCACTTGACACGCCGCCAAGCAGGATGGGTCAAGCGTTTATCCCCTTACCAGTTGCGCATTGAGTACAAGCCTGGAAAGGAACTTGTCACAGCTGATGAGCTTTTGCGGCTCTATGTGGCGTCCATCACTGGGGACAAAGGTTTGGACCCAGATTGACCCATGCTCTACCTCCGCCCTGAGGCAACTTGCTATGAGGGCCTTAAGTTGGTCACCATCTCCAAGTTGAAGGACAATGAGAGTCAGTTCACCACCAATGCAGGTAACGTCTGCCGCCGGGCAGAGACAGGTGAAAAGACGCCTTACATTCCTACCACACAACAAGGGGACACAATATTGCACTACCACCAAACCCTGGGTCACATCAGGGGGCGTAACCTCTTTGAGATCATGAAACAAAAGGTTTGGTGGCTGTGCATGCGCCAAGACATCTTGGACCTCCTTGAGACATGTGTATTGTGTGAAAGGAATACGTCCAAACCTGCACCCCCAAGTCTGTCCTGCCCATCAAGGCCATGGAACCCTTTGAGCAGTGGGCCCTTGACATTGTGGGGCCACTCCCCAAAGACAGACTAGGGAAGAAGTAAATTATCACAGCCATCAACTACTTCACTTGTTGGCCAGTGGCCTGGGCAACAACCAACCACACTGCCACCACCATTAACCGCTTTATTGGCAAGGAAATTGTGGCCTGCTTTGGGCGACCCAAACATCTCATCACAGATGGCGGCCCCAAACTTGTTGGGCATGTCATGGAGGCATACTGCGCCAAGAACGCGCTCCAATGTATAATTACAACCCCCTACCATCCTCAAGCCAATGGACGCGTAGAACGGCTAAATGGCTCACTGGTTCAATTGATTGCCAAGCTCTGATAAGAGCACCCTAACACTGTATGGACTGAACACCTGCCTACCGCCCTACTTATCCTGCGGGCAAGAATCAACAGGGGCACTGTGACGGAAATAACTGGATAATATGATGCTGTTTCTAAATGATGGGGAATAACCACCCAAATCCAAATAGAATTGATGATTAACCACTGATGCAGCTTCAGATATTTTTTTGTGAATTTTCCAATTGTAACTCCAGGATTAAGTAGAACAATCAATCCTAACCAGAGTAAACCAAGATAAATGACCTGTGAAAGAATCAATGCATCTTCAGCGTAGAATTCTAGGCATTGAGAAGTGACCCAATTTTCATCTTCAGGAATGGAGGGAGGAGCTACAAAATCAGCTGGCATGAAATTAACATTTTGCGGCGCCAATGACAAAGTTCCCAATGCCGGGCCCCATCTTCCTGAAATGATTCTGTTCAGAATCAGATTGTATGGGATATACCGCAACAACCCGAGCACAGGATGCATTTTAAAATTTAAAATTAGAACTTGGGATAATTGATTTTTATTGAGTAAATTTAGGAGGACTCAACTCTTAGAGTTGAAACAGGGAAAATTATTCAATATATATCAGAAAAATTGACTAAGCAATACCACCTGAGTCTTGATCTCCTATTTCTTTGGCATCTTCAAGTAAGTATCTAGTCCAGGTTGCAAAGAACCCTTGTGTGACCAGTTTCTGACAACCATTCTGATTAATGAGCTTATATCGGGTGACCCTCATATTACGTTGATTTATCAATGTCAGTTTACAAGGGGGAGCTGGTTTCAGCTGGCATACTGGAGCAGCCGTGACCCATTTTTGATTGACTGTTTAGTTTAAATCCGTTAACTTGGTCAATTTTGATACAGGTTTTCCGGCCTTCCGTGCCTTCTTACTTGGACGGACAATACCCAGCATTATGGAACTTACTGTGACATTACCCTCTGCTTTAGCCCTGGGCACAATACCACCATCTGGGAGATGGGATAAAGAGAAATTCTTATGGGCAGGTGGGATTTTCATTGCGGCAAGGGTAAGTTCAGGGTGTCCAATAGCAGTGGGATTGCGCTTGTAGAACTCGTGGATCAGATCAGAGGAATTTGAACAATTGTAATGAGGAACCCAGGAGTTTTCAGAATCAGGATAACCTTTCCAAGATACCAAATATTCCAAATGGCAACAATTCTTGCGGGAAGCTAGAATACAATTTAACTTGTACTCAGGTTCTCCTTCCACAAGAATGGGTTGGGAAGAGGGGATCTCTGTTCTTTTGAAGGGAGTAAGGAGACATTCATGGAAGGTGTGGAAAATCTTGAAAGCAGGAGGTAAATCCAGCCGGTAGGCAGAGGGACCAATCTGACGTTCCACCTTGAAGGGGCCAACTTTCTTGGGACCCAATTTACGACATGGAACTTTAAGTTTCATATTGCGAGCATCAACCATGACTAGATCACCTGGCCTGTAAGTTGGACCTTCCTGGCGCTTGCAATCTGTGTATTCCTTGTAAGTTGTCACAGCGGCGGCAAGAGTAACTTGGAGCTCCTGATGGACCCGCTTCAATTCAGCAGCTTGATCAGTTGCAGCTTCCATATTGCTAACCAAACAAGGACCCATGTTGGAAGAGGGATTGTAACCCACATTGGCATAAAATGGTAATACTTGAGTTGACGTGTGCAGGGCGTTATTATATGTGAACTCTGCCATGGGTAGATTATCACACCAGTCATCTTCTTGCGCATTGGTGTAGCAACGTAGGTAGACCTCCAAACCTTGGTTTACCCTCTCTGTTTGTCCATCATAATGGGGGCAGAAAGCAGTAGAGCGGCACAATTTGATACCAAGGATTCCAGTAAAAGCTTCCCAGAACTGAGCAATAAATTGAGGACCACGGTCACTTACAATCTCCATTAGGATGCCATGTAGAGAGAAGATTCTCTTCACAAATAACCTAGCAGTTTCCACTGAAGTAATCATGGTTGAGCAAGGTACAAAGTGTGCCATCTTTGTGAAACAATCAACTACTACCATGATTGTGTTAAACCCATTGGAATTGGGAAGCTCGCCAATGAAATCCACCAACACAGACGTCCAAGGACCGGCAGCAGGCTAAAGTGGGACCAGTAAACCAGTAGTCTTATTCTGACTGGCCTTGGATTGAACACATACCAGGCAATCTCAAACAAAAGCGGCTACCTGCACAGTCAAACCTTTCCAGGAAAACTGGCGGCGGATAAGTTCCACTGTTTTGTTTTTTCCTGGATGACCAGCTGTTGGACAGGTATGTTTAGCCTCCATGACTTCATCCCAAATAGTGCCTTCAGGGACCCACAAGCAACCTTGATGATATAGGACTGGACCAATCTTATGATAGCCCTGAGGCTGACCTACTGGGTTTGCACATGCTAGCTCCAATAGCCTATCATAACCCTTGGACAAAGGTTGCAGAAAATTAACCTTGGAGTACAAGTCCAGGTCTGCACCCTCAGCTAAAGACATGGTAGCTAATGTAGCCAGTGGAGGCAATACAAAAGGGACCACAGCCTCGTTTGGAATCATAGTATGTGTGTTAAACTCAGCGTCCATACTAGCATCTGGGAGATGGGAGGGATTCCTGCTCAGGGCATTGGCCAAGTGATTGTCAGATCCCTTAATAAACTTGTAGCAGAACTTGTATCTTGTCAGATTACCATGCCATCTGGATTGGCAACCCAAAAAAACCCTGGGTTGTTGATAATATAGAAGAGCTTTGTGATCAGTTCTTACTACAAATGGATGACGTGCTGACATGAGATGGTGGTGCCAATGCTTTAACAATTCCACTACAGCCAACAATTCCTTGTCGTAAATCATGTAGTTGCGTTCTTGAGCCTCCATCTTCCGGAAAATACCCTACAGGTCTCTCAATCCTGTCACTAGCTGTTTGCAACAGCACACCAGCCACAGCGTATTTTGATGCATCAGTGGAAACAACAAAAGCAAGCTCAGGATCCACATGTCTTAACACTGGTGAGGACAACAAAAGAGCCTTGACTGCTGAGAAGGCACTTGCACACTCAGGCGTCCAGACTAAAGTCGTCTTTCCACTAGCCAAATATAAAGGGGCAGCCACCTCAGACAAGTGGGGAGTGAATTTCTTCAAAAAACGTACATGTACCCAGGAAACTACAAAGTTGGGATACTGTCACAGGCGTAGCATACTCTTGAACCGCAGCTTCCTTGTCAGGGGCAATGGTGTGGCCATCCTCAAAGATAATATTACCCAGAAAGGTAACCTTACATTTAAAGAATTCACACTTACTCCTTTTGATAATCAAGTTTGCTTGGAGAATGCGCTCTACAACTGCCAACAAGTGGGCCTTAAGGGACTCCTCATCTGGAGAAAACACCAAGATGTCATCCATATATGCGATGGCACAAACACCTAGGAGATCTCCCAGGACTGAATCAATCAACCGCTGAAAGCAAGCTGGGGCATTCTTCAATCCAAAAGGCATTACGCGGAACTGGAAGATACCCTTCTTGGTTCTGAATGCTGTTAAACATTCCATTCCTTCTGCAATCCTGATTTGATTGAAAGCATTCAACAGATCAAGTTTTGAGAATACCTTGGCCTTCTCAACACGTCTAGAGATCTGTGCTTTGAGAGGTAAAGGATAAGGATCCGGAATTGTAATGTTGTTCAAATTCCCGTAATTGACACAAGGACAAAGAGACCCATCAGACTTCTGAAAAAACAATAACAGAGAGCAGATTGACAAAGCCTTCTTGAAAATGTAGCCTTTTGCCAACATGTCGCAAGTCTATTCTTTCAAACATGTGTCTTCCTTCAAGGTTAAAGGGTAAATAGGAGATGCAATGCAAATCAGATCAACAGTAACCTTAAAGTCAAAGTCAAACTGAGTGTGCTTGGGAAGGACCTCGCCTCTGGTGGCGTCAAATGCCGCAGACCAGGGTTGCAAGCATGCCGGTAAATCTGAACTTGCAGGGAAAGGGATAGGCACTGACTGTATTATCTGTTATAATTGCTCTAATTCAGACATATCCAACAGCGGAATACAAATGGTTATACCCAAAGAGTGTTCCACCTGCAGCTCATTTTTCTCCAGTAAGGTCAATACATTATGATCTCTCCACCAACTTACTCCCAAAATGATAGGATACATCAGGGTAGAGCAAACAGAAAACCTTGCAGTAAAGGACTGACCTGCAACTACAAAAGTAACTGGCTTCTTCAGCTGGAAGAAAGGGAACGTTTGACAGTTTCCACCCCTAACAAGCATTCCTGGGTGGTACTTGAGCTGTAGCAAGTCTGCAGTCTCCACACTCATGAAGTTCTCAGAAGCACCTGTATCCAATAAATTGGCCGGCTGATAGATAGTTTGACCATTATCTATGTTACCATAAAACAAGAAGTAACCAGAAGTAGATTAATTGGGAGCAAAGAATGCAATCTTGGCGGGATCCTGATACTCTTTGGTGGTACAGACGGCAGCTAAGGAGGCAGGATGCTCCTGGAAGTATTGCTCAATCATTTCTTGAACAGCGGCAGGAAGAACAGGATAGTTACAATCAATGGGCACAAGAGGCAACTCTTTGGACACAACCTCAGAAGGCTTGGTAGGTATGACGTGCTGAAGCATTGCCAAAGAGCTATTGGGACCAGACACTACAGGGGCTTCAGTCACATGGACGGGTTTGTTCACCACTGCCAATTGCAGCTGAGAAGAGCTACAAGAAGAACAATCCTGACTTTGGCTGGAAGGAGCTGCCATCAAACTAGGACCAGAAAACCAAGAGCGCACTGTGGGTTTGTCCTCAATTACCAATGTACCTTGTTTGGAAGTGGACAGATTTGAGACCAGTGAAAGAATTTGGCTTACCAGGGCCTCAGTTGTGGTTAACGGGGAATCCCAAACCGCCAAATCCTGGGCAGTCTGGTCAACTGCTAACCACAATGCTGAGAGTTTGTTCACCTCGGGAACATCAATTGTACGGCAGTAGGTAAGAAACTGAGGAAGGAATACCAAAAGCGGAGTTGTACCCTGACAGAAGGTGTACAGCTTACAATATAATTTGAGCTCCTCAATAGATATACACAAATTTTTTAACAAATGATATAGAGATGCACTATCAGTTAAAACAGGTGGATTGCGCTCTACCGCGGACAACAACCATTCTCAAGCATCTTCGGAAACCTTTGTCATCACATGGTAAACTTGGGATTTGTGACTAAGGTTAGAGCCGGAATAAAATGATAAAGCTGACAAAACTTCACGCAAGATTTCATCAGTGGGTGGAGCAGGAAAATAATTTGGACGCCAAAATTACATGACGCAACAGAAATAGGAAACAGAGGATCCAGTCTCTACAACTGCAGCCGGAGATGGAAACCAAAAATTAAAGAAAAGCCCAAACTGAAAACTCAGAAATGAACTGATGCAAATAAACATGGTAAACGCAGATATCTCGACAGAGCAGGAGAAAAGAAACACAAATTCATGACAAACTGCTTCCAAAAACTCAGATGTAGAAGAGTTGAGTAATGTGACAGAAATAACTGGATAATATGATGCTGTTTCTAAATGATGGGGAATAACCACCCAAATCCAAATAGAATTGATGATTAACCACCGATGCAGCTTCAGATATTTTTTTGTGAATTTTCCAATTGTAACTCCAGGATTAAGTAGAACAATCAATCCTAACCAGAGTAAACCAAGATAAATGACCTGTGAAAGAATCAATGCATCTTCAGCGTAGAATTCTAGGCATTGAGAAGTGACCCAATTTTCATCTTCAGGAATGGAGGGAGGAGCTACAAAATCAGCTGGCATGAAATTAACATTTTGCGGCGCCAATGACAAAGTTCCCAATGCCGGGCCCCATCTTCCTGAAATGATTCTGTTCAGAATCAGATTGTATGGGATATACCGCAACAACCCGAGCACAGGATGCATTTTAAAATTTAAAATTAGAACTTGGGATAATTGATTTTTATTGAGTAAATTTAGGAGGACTCAACTCTTAGAGTTGAAACAGGGAAAATTATTCAATATATATCAGAAAAATTGACTAAGCAATACCACCTGAGTCTTGATCTCCTATTTCTTTGGCATCTTCAAGTAAGTATCTAGTCCAGGTTGCAAAGAACCCTTGTGTGACCAGTTTCTGACAACCATTCTGATTAATGAGCTTATATTGGGTGACCCTCATATTACGTTGATTTATCAACGTCAGTTTACAAGGGGGAGCTGGTTTCAGCTGGCATACTGGAGCAGCTGTGACCCATTTTTGATTGACTGTTTGGTTTAAATCCGTTAACTTGGTCAATTTTGATACAGGTTTTCCGGCCTTCCGTGCCTTCTTACTTGGACGGACAATACCCGGCATTATGGAACTTACTGTGACAAGCACAGGGTTCAGCCCCAGCACCCTGGCCATTGGGACGCCTGAAAGTCTGACAGGAGTTGAACAGGGAAAGCTACAGTCCAAGGTTCCCAACAAGCCTCCCCTGGTAACAACTCCCTCCCTAGACCAATGGTGTGCCAAAGCCCGGGAAATCAAACACAAGCAGATTGCAGGAGGTACAAAGCACCTCAAAGCTAGGTATGCTGTAGGTGACCCCGTCTATACCCTCAATCCCAACTCCGCCAAGCTAGAACCCAACCACCTAGGGCCCTTCAAGATAGCTGCAGTCTATGACAATCACACCTACCAACTTGAAGATGCCCAAGGAAACACCAAGAAGTTCCACCATGATTGCTTGCGCCCCTGCCGCGCCATCCTCACACAAAAGTTGTTTTTGCGGACCTTCCCAGACCTTCCACAGACTCTGGTCTTGGTGTCTGACAACAAGCAGGGGGAAAGGGGGGTGTTGCAACCAAGTTTACAGACTTGCCTGCTAACATATCTTACGATACACAGGGGGCGCTCAATGAGCCGCCCCTTGACGTATCTAATGTTATGGATTAATCTGATGGCAATATCAAATGGCGGGTACTTCATCCTAATTAGGAGCGCTGCCAATTCAACTTGCTGATTCCCGCACAAGTTATTCCTTGGCTCCAAACCTTACATGGAACTTCCCACTATGCTACCCCCTTGCAGCCTTGTGGCTTTCCCCATATAGTATATTAATCACAATGTTCTACAATAAACAATACCTTATTCTTATTATTCTGTCCTTTCTATTGGACTGTTGTCTTCCCCAATTCCAAATACTGAATCCTCATTGGTTCAGTTGCAACAAGTTTATAAGTTTTTATACTGTTGCCAACTCCCAGCTAGTAGATTCCACTCCTAGGTCTCAGCCATTGTTTTGATTGTTATAAACAATAGTAGCGGTTATTTCTCCTGAGTACTAACATCTTATTTTCTTCAAAGAGCTGGCACAATCTTTATTGTAGTCAATTTCATCTTGTGGACGCTCCCCAAGATTCTGACAATTATTTTAATATATTTTATTTTGGATCTTTTACTGCTTTGGATACCAACTTTTTGCATCAATTCCATACCATTTGCTTATATATATTGAGCTTCTATATTTAACTACCCTGGCCCCCTGCTTGTAATCTTTATCACTTTCAAGGTATCCCTTTAATTTTGCACAGCTTTTATACCCAAAAAATATATTAGAATTTTTTATTTATATTGTACAGTATTTTCAAACCTGTTGAGATAAACAAAGAATCTCAGTCTTATAAAAAAACAACTCAGTCTAAAAGCGAAATCAAATTGGATCCAAATCTATTGTAATTTAATATAATTTCCTTGATTTCTGATTTTGGTTTTAGACTGAGTTGTTTTTTATAAGACTGAGATTTTTTGTTTATCTCAACAGGTTTGAAAATTACTGTATGTATTGATTTTGCTTTGTTTAGGTTTTGTGTATTGTGGATTTGATTTGCTATTGGTCTGATTTTCATGATTGAGTTTTGCATTATTGTGGGCAAATTTTGTCACCTGGCTCAAAACATAGCAAATATAATGTAGAATTAGATGTGCATGTGTTGATGTGCTGACACCTTGAGATTCTGATCTTACTGTGTGAATTTGGTGTGTTATGTGCTTGATATAGCGCAGTGCATTTGATCTGTTCATTAAACCCTGAATTTCCGTTGGTATGGATCAAATCATGTGTTCAAGATTACATTTTGTTATGTGGCTTTAGTTTGCTCAATCTAACTCTGGTTTTCCGTCTCAACAGCTGTGAAAAGAAATTGTAATACTCTTCTTTTATATCCAATAAGGATATCATTATATTCTTTATGCTATATCATATACTTCTCAGATGCATATATTAAGCACCTGCATAAGATCCACCATATATGATAAACATATCTGGTCCAGCACCCAGTAGATGTAGTTTAAACAATAAAACATGTTTCACTTTGAACAAGAAGTTTAATTGCTTGTTATGGAACATAAATATTATTTAATGTAATTATATTTTAAAATGTGACGATCATCTTGAAGCTGGATTCACGCCAAAACCAGGTGGTAATAAAGAGCCAATAACAACGAGGGGATTAGAATTAAAAAAATTAATCGTCTATTGGTTACTTGTAGGATGTTTGAATTTTAAATGGAAAAGAATAATCCAGGAGATGTTTTTTTGTTTGATAAAAAAGCTTCGTAAATGAAATTGGAGGGGAAAGTGAGGGTTGGCCCCTCAATAAACTTTGTCAACTGAGGTATTTAGGGAAATAAATTTTGAGGCTTCGTGCGAGTATAAATTCTTTCCTTGCAGAGGATGATTGCAACAATGAAGATTTCAATTTGGATTTCCTGCTTAAGTAGCACATTTGCCGTTTACAGTGATACCGACCGCTGTGGCTCCGTCCACAAGGGAATGATGTGCAACCCCCAGGGGCCCTATGGACCATGCTGCTCACAGAGTGGGTACTGTGGAAAGACACCTGAATATTGTGCTATTGAAAAGGGATGTCAGTCAGGATGTACTGCCTCTCCTCCCGTGATGCCAGCCTCTAAATGCGGAGATGGTTTCTGCGATAATCGCAACGAGACTTGCTACAGCTGCCCCCGTGACTGTGGAAAATGCAACTTAAAAATGCTTGAAAGTTGCAAGAATCCTGGCCAAACTACGTTGACTTTTGATCTCAACCCCGACCAATTCACTTCTAGCTTTCTTTCCGATACAAAGAAGCTCAACATCACCCCAACCCACTTTGTTGTTGGAGCAAGGCTCAAGAATGTCACATATCAGAACTATCTCAAGCAGTACCACGGTGCTGGTCACATGATTGCTTCCAACACTTTCAGCCATCCCCACATCAAGCGACTTTCTGACGACCAGCTTCGTACCGAGATGATCAAAGCTGATGATGCTATCTTCAATACCATTGGCGTCCGCCCCATCTACATGCGCATCCCATATGCCGATGCTGACTTGCGTACATTGGCTCTCCTCCAGTCAATGGGCTATCAAACCATCTTCACTGCACTTAGATCTATCAACAATATCCTGCATCCTGCCCAGATAAACTCCACTATCTTAGGTGCAAAGAATTCTACCAACACCACCAAGGAATACTTTAACATCACCAAGATTGCCGCTGAAATCCAAAGCCATAACCTCAAGGTAGTTGATATCAACCAGTGCTTTGGGATCCAAGGTGCTTATCGAAGTGAAAAATGTGGTGATGGCAAGTGTTCAGGGTACCTCGAGTCCTGTCAAACCTGCCCTCAGGATTGTGGCAAATGCCCTCAAGTATAATTTACACTCAGAAAAGTGCACTTTGATGAGATTAAATAAGCACCAGTCCTTAACTTTATCACATTTAAAAGTTCCAACCTCTATGTTACAAGTCAAATTCATTTTGAATCTAGCCAAGATCCTTTGCAAGCCTGTCCTCAATTATGCTTCAGATTTGAACTGAAAGCTGATTTTAACTTTCTCTCAACCTTCTATATGTTGAAAACCCTTCTAGGGAAGACTGGCGTGATTAATGCCTCTGTGATATGATTGTTTAGATCCCTATTTCTTAGCCGATAGATTTTCAGAATTCTACTGAATTGGAAAGCATAATATAGCAAAGTTGAATTTAAACTTTCTATTTTATAAATGGCAAGTAGTAAACAACATCACCAGCCCGAGATGATCGTGTACTGACTGCTGATAGATTTGTACAGTCGACAAGGACAAAGCTATGTCTGCACAGAAACATTTGCACAAAGGCGGAATAATTTTTATTATAGTTGCTAGCGGTGAGATATGATCATGTATGTATGATCGCAATTAAATTATTTCTGGGAGCCAATTTCTAGATCTGCTAAAATTCCCTAATCCAGATATATACTTTGGATAGAAAATAAATCAATTTTAAAAAATAAAAGTTTTTGAAAGATACTCTTACATGGTTTACATCCAGTAAAAATATTTCTGTGGCTCTTCAATTTTAAATCTAAAGTGAAACCCAAAGCCAAAATTTACAGCCTGATGTACTAAACTCAACCAGGACCTATAGATTGCGCCTTAGAGCTATTTGAAATTCAAAACAAATGTAAACCCACAAGAGAAGATTTTTAATACAGTACAAAAATGCAACCCTAAAAAATTATCTGGAATGTACAAGGACTGTTAGTAAACAAGACCCAGAAGGATCAAGGCTATACTTTCCTTTATCAAATGCTGCACCAGATCTAACAATTGCTTAGATATATATGTTGCCAATTTGCGGAAGATTTCTTCAAACACTTTTCACCCTCATCATAATACTAACTCACTAGACCAATTATCCTCATTAAGCAAAAATCCTCCTAAGATTTACCTAAACTTACTTACATTAAATCTAGAGGATCAGATCAGCCATTTAAAAAGTTGGTCATTTGAATCACAAGTAGATTTTTTGATCAGCAGATAAAAGCAAAGGTATGATCAAAATCTGATTCCAAATCTAATAATCATGATTTTTTTAGCTGAAAGCCTGATCCTATTGTCAAATAAATACTTCTTATAAGTATATGAAGAAAAATAGGGGGAAATTAAGAGGAGAATGATAATTTATTGATATGAGTTTAGAGTATTATATGGTATCATGAGAAGCCATATACTGCACATGTATGTCATGGTAGTCATGGGGCTTATTGTCAGGGATCCAACCTGTGGGGGGCTCCTGAGGACTTGCAGGCAGACAGCCCGCAGGCCCAGCAGGGAGAGCCCACCACAGGATTGGGGCTAACTTTACAATATAAGATAACAAGTTTCCAAGGACTGCCCCAGGTTCGCTCATAGGCACCATGGAATCAACCAATCCAGTGAGGGTGATATACATCACCCCAAATACCTGGGTGGAAGTGGATTCATTAACGGCAACAGATTCTTGCAGGAAGTTGGGCCGCAGGGTGAGGGGCGGTGCCATTGGAACCAAATATGCGGGCCAGAAATTATACTTGTCTTGGAATAACAGAGGGGGCCGGATAATTTTGGTGCCTTCTCTGTAAAGGACTTCCGTCTCTCTAGTTCTAACTTCAGGGTTGTGGATTAGGATCTCCTCCAGAGTAAACTCCAAATACGCCGGTTTGGGTGGGTACTCAATAAAATGTACTGGGCCAAAGGGAGCTCCTGGTGGACGGTAAAGTTCAGGCAGCTGGTCCGCGGTTTCTTGGGGTAGGTGAGCACAGGGTGCAGAGCTGCAAGGAGTAGACTGTAAATGAAGTAAGACTAATAACAAGTATAGTATGATCTGGTTGAACCAAAGTTCATGTCACTTTATTGCAAGAATGGCAATGGGCATCTTCCTGGAGGTCCAGGGTATAAGTATGCCCATCTGTCATGGTGAAACTTTCACAAATTCTGTTGGCCCGGGTTTTCCCAATTACCAGGTCTTCCCAGTTTTTGGTGGCATCAATCATGGGGGTTATTTAATTGGCTGGTTTGAACTGAGAATGCTTGAATTCCCTAGTCAGGTTGTAGGATTGGTTGTCTCTGGGTGGCCCACGTTATATGGGAAAATCATCTGTTTCCCCTTCCGTGTGGGCCCAAGTTATTTTGGGATCTGTGGCTGGACCCGCCTGTTGATTGGTTGTTTTAACAGGAACCTTTAGTGTGGGGAGTATTGGCATAGGTACATTTGGTTCATCAAGCTTTTAAGGATTTTCCAAAGTTGAATCCTGTTCTGGTTTGAGCCCAAAAAACTGCAGGCAGCTGGCCCTGCGGGCTGGCGGCCTGCAAGATGCCAGGGTTTGAGTTTTGTAGTTGAGGCTTTTTGATAAGCATAGTTGATAAGAGTTTGTCACTTGTGACACTTATCTGAGTAGTTTTTATATTTTGGATTGTCAAGTTGTACATTATTATTTGATATAATAAAGAACTTGGGCAGAAGTCTTAAATAAACAAGAGTTTGATTTCTGGCTTTAATCCTGCTTGATCTGAGTATGAGTAATATGTATTTTTGTAACTGTGCTCTTTTAGAAGAATTACAAGGGGAACATATTTGGAAACTAGACAATGTTCTTTATTGAGAGATAAGTATTATATAGTCAGTGTGAATTGTGAATAACAGGAACATGATTGTGTTGATCAATCAGTTGGATGGTGAAGGGGGTGGCCAGATCCTGTTGGTGAGTCAAGCGCCAAAACAAGGTATCCACTGTAAGGGATCAGCTTTTGTTCATGTTGTTGGATTCGGAAATTTGAGTTGGCTTCCAAGTTTAGCTTCAAGTCACTGGATAGTTGGGTTACAGGTCACAAACCCACTTAATTAGAACCTTGCTGGTGGGTTGAGCCTGCTGTTTTGACACCCCCAGCTGAACTTTGGCTTCCTCTGGGGACAGGTTGAGAGGGGCCCGGGCACCGTATTGAACTAACTGTTGTTTGGTGGCTGGTAGGGCTGTTTCTTGTTGTTTTTGTCTTGCTTTATAGGGTCTTAATTGGTCATGATGGAGGTCTTTATCTTGCTTGCCTTTGCTGAGTCCTTGCACAATGTAAGTATTGTTTTTAGTTATCTTTAAGATGATTGTGGGACCCACTTTCTTGGGCTGTAACTTGCTCTTATCTGTATTCATTACCCAGACCTTGTCACCAACTTTGTGTCTGTTTTGGATGGGACAAACATTATTTACATGTGTTTTTCTTCTTTTTCCAACTGATCACTATTGGCCTGTATGATTTGTGGTGCTGAACAAGGGGAGACCTTTCTGGGCATTTCCAGATTAAGTCCTGTGAGGGCTTGAATAATATTGGGTTGTGTGCCATAGACAAGCTCAAAGGGGCTTTTCCCGGTGGATCTGTTCACACAAGTACAGCATACAAGGAGTGAAGTTGGTAGCTGCTTATGCCAGTCCTCAGGTCTCCTGGCAGTGATCTTGGCAAGGGTCTGCACTAAGTTACCATTTAGCCTTCTACTTGTCCATTGGCCTGAGAGTAAGGTGTTGTCACTGTGTGCTGGACCCCATCCTTGGTAAGGTATACATTGGTGTTTTTGGAGGTCTTTTCCTTGCCCCCATTGGTTATCAGGAGTTCTGGCTTTCTGAACTTGCTGATGATTTCTTTGCCTATGAATTGTTGAACCTTGTTGCCTGTGTGGGTTTTCATTGCCTGTGCTACTGACCAGCAAGTGGCAAAGTCAATGGTGGTGATATATTTCTTGTTGTTGTGCTTCCCGGGCATGGGCCCCATAATGTTGAGGGACCATATCTTGAAGGGCAACTGGGAAAAAATGGGCAATACATACTTAGGCAGGGTGTTGCTCCTTGCAAAATTTTCACACAATTCACATTGGTCAAGTACTTATTGGACGTTCCAATATAGAGTTTGCCACCATGCTTGTGCTTGAGGAATTCATAAAGGTTGCAACTCTTGATGTGACCTAAGTATCTGCAATAGTGTAGAATGGTATCTACTTTTTGGGGTGTAGAAATATACAGGATGGTGCTCCCATCAGTCATCTTGCAATGTAGCATTGGCTATACATCTGTGAAGAGATTTTCAATTTTGATGACCGTTTTTTAGTGATGTCAGTAGTGCCAGGAGGAAAGCCCTTGTCCTTGGTTTGGAGTATCAGGAGGGGCTAGTCTGTGTTGAGCCCGTTCTTGCACCTTGTGGCTCTAACATATAAGAACAAGGTTGCATCTTCCATGGCAAGTTCAGGTCCAGGTTAGTACTAGATGAGCATATTAAACCTCTCCAGGAGTTCTATCCAACGTTCTTGCTGGTGGGAAAGGTTTGCCTGTGTTTTAAAGCATATGGGGAATTGTTGTTGGTCAATGCAGAAAATTCTTCCTGCTGTTCCAAATAGCAGCGCCACTTTTCAAGACATTGCACAATTGCCAATAGTTCTTTGTCATGTATGGGATATTGACACTTACTGTCTGTCAGCTTACAAAACTTGTAGGCTGCAGGTAGGAAGTTGGTGTTGATGTTCTTGATTTGTAGTACTCCCCCAATGGATGTGTCAGAGGTGTCTGTCTCCATTTGATACTCTCTGTATTGCTTAGTATACTATAGAATGGGATTGGTTGTAAGTTTTTCTTTTAGATGCCAGAAACAAAGGTCACATTGGGGGTCCATATAAACTTGGACTTAGCACCAGTTATGGCCTACAGAGGTGCTGTCAAGACACCACAGTTGGGGATAAACTGCTGTACATAGGCAACCATCCCTAGGATGTACAGAGTTTGGACTTGTCCTTTAGAGGTGGCATTTTACAGATGGTCTAGATTTTCTGGCTGTCAGGTTTGATGCCATCCTTTGAAACTACATATCTCGGGAAAGGTAACTGTTTGCGGAATAACTGACACTTAGAGGGTTTGGCCAGAAGTTTATATTGCGCCAGGGTGGCAAAGACTGCCTCCAAGTCCTTATGGTGTTGTTCCACCAAGGGGCTGTAGACAACAATGCCGTCCAAGTACACTAGTGTATGAATGTCAATGTGGGGGAAAACACCTTGTTCATGAAGGTAAAAAGGTTGATGGGGTGTTTGTCATCCCAAATTTGAGCACAACACACCCATATGACCTGTATTTGTGTGTGAAAGGCTGCTTTAGGGATGTCTTACTCCTTGATACAGATTTGGTTGTAGCCTGCTGCTAGGTAAATCTTGGAGAAGGCTGTGGCGCCGCCTGAGGCATCAAAGAGGTTATCAATGAGTGGTATCAGGTAAAAATTCTTGATGGTAACTTTGTTTAGGGCTTGGTAGTCTGTGACTAGGCGCAGAGTACCATCTTTTTTAGCCACAAAGAATACAGCAGCACCAAAAGGAGACTGTGAGGGGCGGATAAGACCTTTTTCCAATGCCTCCTTGAGGTAAGCACACAGGGTGTTGTCTTTGTTTGGGGGTAAGGCAGTAGATGGGTTGCGCCTTAGGTACGGCTCCTTTGAGTTGGATGGAGTGTTGGATGTATTTCTCTGGCAGCAACCCTGGTAGAGCCTCTTTGAAGATTTCTGAATGGCAGGCTACAATTTTGCAATCCTGATATGTGGTGGTATCTTGGTGGTCTTGAAGTTTATGACCTTGTACTAGCAGGAGTCCCAGTCAATTGCCTTGAGGTTATTTTTTCCCCCAAGGGTTTCTGTGATGCCTACAAAGACATGGTTGTGTAGGAGCTGGTCCACTGATTTGGGGTAGATCAGGTGATTGACTCCTTCACGCTTGATGGTCAATACAGAGGTCATCCAGTCTATGTGGGGGTTGTTATTTTGCAACTAGTCCATTCCAAGCACAATGTCAAATTTGGGAAAGTCAATGACAGGTCCCTGAATGGTGAAGTGCAGGTTCTCCAGTGTAATGGAGAAGGGGGAAGTCTCCTGTGTCACGGCAATGTGATGTTCATCAGCTGAAACCATGTTCTTAATCCCCAAATAATTATTAGTTAGCCTGAACTTGTCCACAAAGCTGCTGTTGATGAGGGTTCAATCTGCGCCCAAGCCCAGGAGCGCTGAGCCAGTGTAACTGCAAAAGCAGAAAGGATAGGACATCAGTTTATTGGGATTTCTGACAATGGTGTAGAGTACTGGGTCTTCCAAGGGCACCTGGGTCATTGGACACTGATCTACGTCCTCAGGTTGATCCTCATTGTTGGGCAAGTCAGGAGTTGTCCAGGGAGAGCTTGGCTTGCTTAGTGCTCTTCCCAGGCTTTTCCCTTGTCCTGAATGTCTTGTGTGGCAGTGAAGCGGAAGTGTATACAATTTGAAAGTCCATTGTTCCCATTTCTGTGGCCATTCAAGCCAGCAGGTTTATGGTTTGAGTTATTGTTGTTATTGTTATTCACAGGTGGAGGGCAGTTGGAACGTCCAGCTGGATGAGAGTCCTTGGGTTGCTCTCTGTCAGGAAGCCAGGCATAGGTGGAGGCATTAGGTGAATCTGGACAGGGTACTGCCAGGCCAGCAGATAATGCCCACCATAGGATGGGTGCTAACTTGATAATATAGGATATGAATTGCCCAAGCAACAACCAGGCCCCAGATTTGTGTAGCATAGTGTCTACCATTCCTTTCAAAGTAATTTAGAGTACTCCAAACAGTTGAGTGGACGTGGTCTTGGCGGCAGTGGGGGGGGTCCATTGGGCGGTTGGGTTGCGGGGTTAAGGCAGAGTCATGGGGACAAAGTATGCCGGTAGATAATTGTACTTGTCTTTAACAATAAGGATGGCACCTCAATCATATTTCCTTTGTGTCCTATGTATTCATTATGTCTAGTTTTTGCCAAGGGGTTGGCAATGAGGATGGCATCCAAGTTATACTCTAATTAGGTGGGGTTAGTGGGTATTTGGTAAAATACACAGGTCCAAAGGGGGCTCCTGGGAGACGGTATAGTGCATGGGTGGAATCAGCAGGTTGGTCACTGGAGAGGGCAGTTTTCCCAATTGTCTACTTGGCCAGAGTTGAGATGAAAGATCACTAAGACTAGATAAGGTAGGATTTTTTCAAACCAAAGGTTCATAAAACTTTGTTATCAAAAATGACAATAGGGTCATCACCATACCGCCAGGGCTTTTATACCATGGGTTTTGATTCTTCAATTTTTGTAGGGTTCAGGTTTGCAGAAAAGGCACTGGCAGGGCATGGATCTTGGCTTAGAGTCTTGAGGGCAGCAGATCCAGGTTGTTCCTGATCTGGTGAACAGAAGTGGTGATGCTTTGTTCCACTGCTACTGTTTGCCACATCACCTGAGCAGTCCAATTGTATTACCCATTCTGGACAGAATACTGGCAGCCGCTGATGGTCATTTGCAGAGCTAGCAGTAGGTTTTGTTTTAACCTCCTTTAGGAAAGCTACAACCTATGAATTGGTCTGGATCTTTGGTGGCACAAGGTTGGCAGCAATCTGATGACCATTTGGGGAATTGTCCTTGGGAGACTGGCGGGTCTTGGAGTAACTCAACAACTTGGGTTTGCAACTCAGTGAGTTGACAGGTTCCCGTCTATCCCAGGTGACTCAATTATCCTTGTGAGGGTCAGGTTTTGACTCCAGGGTTTCCAATGTTGGTATTGAACTTCTGGTCTTGACACTTGACAGGCTGGCAGTTTCCTCCTGGTTGGGGCAAGGCATCTCTGGTGGGCCAGGGTTTGACCCAACTGGCAGTTGGGCAGGCTCCTGTCTACTCTGGTCAAAATAAGGCTTTTCTTGAGGCCCAGGGTTCAATTCCCGGGTTTTCAATACAAGTATTGAAATTTCATTCAAGACACTCTCTTTTCATAGTTTGTGCTTTGTGAAGGGCATTGTATGTTTGCTTCAATTTCTCTGCCTCACAATAAAGGCTCTGCAAGTTTGTCATTTGATCCAGGTTGACGTGTCTCATCACATGCAACTTGAGTGCATTGTAGTACATGAGATGGGTAGCCGGGGTGTCAAAGGCCATATCTGAGGGGGCACATAGGCAAAGTTCTTTGTATGCTTGGGTGAGCTCCTTAACCGTGCCTGTTTGGATGAGACTCTTTACTTGGCATATGATCATGAGTGTGGTGTCCTTCAGCATGAATCTTGCCAAGAAGTCCTACTTGAAGGCGTCCCAGTCCTTCTCAGTGTGATCCTTGTGTTACTTGTCACACCAGGTGCCAGCGTTGGGTGTGAGTTGGAAAGAGATTTCTGCAATCCAGAAGCTTTGCGGGCATTTCATTTGTGCCAGTTTACTCTGGGCAGATTGAATCCATGCTGTGGTGTTGTTATCATTGGCTCCAGCAAATGATTCCAAGGCAGCGCTCAAAAGACTTTGGGCTAAATGAGCTGACATGATGCTTGTGTCTGTGGCTCAAGGGTCAGTGGTAGGTTATTGGAAGAAACCTTGTGTTGACAAGGCATCAAAGGCTGAGAGCGGGATTATCATGTTCTGGTACAAAACAACCCCATCAGGTATTTTGGTACCAGGCGTGTATGGCACCCAGTCCAGTGGGGGCCAGACATGATTCTATTGAAGATTTGTTGACTGCAGCAATTAAAGGAAACAGGAAGAACTTTGAGGGATAAAGTAGGATAAAACCCTACTTCTGTTACCAATGTTGTAACTGTGCTGTTTTAGCAGAGTTACAAGGAGAAAATATTTGGAAACTAGATAATGTTCTTTATTGAGAGATAAGTATTATATAGTCAGTGTGAATTGTAAAAAAAAGGAACATGATTGTTTGATCAATCAATTGGATGATGAAGGGGGTGGCCTGATCCTGTTAATGAGTCAAGCGCCAAAATGAGGTATCCACTGTAAGGGATCAGCTTTTGTTCATGTTATTGGATTTGAAAATTTAAGTTGGCTTCCTAGTTTGGCTTCAAGTCACTGGACATTCAGGTTGCGGGTCACAAACCTGCTTAATTGGAACCTTGCTGGCAGGTTGAGCCTGCTGTTTTGATGCTATCTTCCTAGAAAATGAAAGATGAGCGCTGAAGATTAAATGTCAAAATTGATGAGCAATAATGAACTGATTTTATTGGAGGAAAGTGCATTCAATTTTATACCCCAGGGTTCAATCCTAGTAGCCTTAGTGGAGATACTCCAAGTGGCAAGAGGCTGGTAAGGATCTGTAAGGGGCATATATTGATGTTGACCCGTATTTGGGTAAAGTGAACTCTACATGTTGAAAGCAAAAGAAAAGGCTTTTTGCATGAATCAACCCGCAAACTATCATTCACTAGGCCAATCAAGATCCCTAATGAACTCAAATTCACAGCAGTGATTTGAAAGAATTGATCCCTGTATCAGATGGGCAACTGATACAAGTGCCTCCAGCTTAATGACTAGTCAGGGAATTACTCAGGAAATTGCTTCCCTGAGAGGGAGTAATTGTAGATGTTGTGAGGATATGATAGCTTTATTTAGAACTTAATGCTGTTGTACTGCAAAGTTAGCCACTGATCCACAGGGGGTAGCATTGTGGCATGATAGAAGTATTTCTTGTGTTTCAGATAACTTATCAAGCATTGTCACCTGGAATTGGCTCCACTCCCAATTTAGGGATATTGACTTATCTCAAAGTTTGTGGTGGGAGGGATTATATTGTTAGATATGTCATGGGGCAGCTCAATGAGCCCTCTGCGTATTGTGAGATAAGGTGGCAGAATATACGCTAATAAACCCATGATGGAAATTTAACTAGAAGCAACATTTGCAAAATTAGGATAGTTTAAAGATACAAAGTTTGAGGAACCTAATCCATAGCTCTGGTCACCTTATTTTCCGCCGATTTGGCGGCAACCCTGATGATATAAATCAAGGTGACGGACATGGAGTTAACCCTTAGTATGCTATTCAATAAAATAGGATTTGGAATCGGGTAATGTGATCTAAAAGATTTCCGCTTTGAGCTTTATGGGATGTGGCATTTAACCGGGTTGAAGTAGACAATTATTTGGTACTTTTAGAATCGTTTGTATGACAGTGGACTTCAAAGCGGGAGCTTGTTGATTTGATTCTACCGGAGTGAGGGATGTCGGGCATTGGACTTTTGTAATTTGTTGTGGTGACTTGAGGTTTAGGCCGGGATGTAATGTTTAAAAGGTTGAATGTAAATTTCAATTAAAAGGTCTATGGCTTCCAACTCTCCTTGAGATGATTTTTGAAAGGGAGAGCGATTGGTGGACTGATCTGAGGGCGCTGTTGATGTTGACTGATGGAACTTGTCTACGGCGGAGAATTCTAAACTTTCTTAAAATTATGTTATATGTATGTCATAGATCCTAATTTACTTCACTGATCTCGGAATCTTGATTCTGACATTGGGTTTCTGGAGCTTGTGGGGCGGATGTAGTCGCTGCTCATAAGCGTGCTTTGGGCTCTTGAAAAGATCTGTGATATGATTTCTCGGTTTAAAATAGTATTTTATATTTGGTGCGGTGAAGGTCAGGCTTCTCCCGAATTTAAAAATAGTTATTTAAAATTAGTTACAGGGTATAAAAAGTGAATCCGTATTTTATCGCTCGACAATGAAAGTTTTGAATCTAATTGCTTGTTTGTTTACATTCAGTTCAGCCTATACCGGCCCAGTTTGTTGTAGACCAGCAAATTTAGAATTGGCGCCGAATGCCACCTCTCTCGCTCTAAATAGCACGCATACCGATGCCACTTCACCACCGGCCATTGTTATAGATTTTCAACATAAAAGGAACAACTCTGAAATGAACCCCTTCTCCAGCTGCGGCGATGGCTTCTGTGACGGCCGCAACGAGACATGCTTTAGTTGCCCCAGTGACTGCGGAGAATGCGATTTACAATACCTCGACAAATGCAGATCTCCAGGCCACGTTTCCCTGACGTTTGATGACGGACCACATGAGTTTTCTCCTACCCTTTTAGCCCTGGCCAAGGAGCTCAATGTCAAGTTGACTCTGTTTGTTATTGGGAATAAGCTGGCTAATATCACCTACCAGAACTACCTTAAACAATACTATGATGCTGGTCATACTATCGCCTCTCACACCTTTACTCACCCCTTTGTTACACAACTCACTGATGCTGAAATCCGCGATGAGATGATCAAGACTGATAATGCCATCTTCAATCTGATTGGTGTGCGTCCCATCTTCATGCGCAACCCATACTCCGACACCAATGAACGCACAATGGCTTTACTGGACTCCATGGGATACAAGAGCATCTTCACTTCCCTCGACACCGAAGACACCGTCTACGGCGACTCCGACCCCAACAAAATCCTCTCCAATGCTGTCAAGGGTCTCCAAGCGAATCCCCAAACCACATCCTACGTCATCACCCAACATGAGACCTACAATGTCTCCATTAACCACCTGCCACAAATAGTCAACGAGATCAATAAGCGAAAGTATACAATTGTCCCCATCACCACCTGCTTCAACGCCAATAATGCCTATCGCCAAGATGTATGCGGGGATGGGAAATGTTCCGGCTACCTCGAAAACTGCCAAACCTGTCCCTTGGATTGCGGCAAATGCCCCATGCACTTGCCCTAAAACACAGTCAATAAATGCTTCCATCCCAGCTGCCTTAGCGCACATCAACCTTGCAGCTGATTTATATCCCACCCGTACTTTCCAAAAATAGTAAACCCTCCCATTAACAATCCATCCCGACGTAAATCCACTTTAACAATCCATGGTTGAAAGGATATCCCTCAGAAGTGGATAGCCACATGAACTTGATGCCAAGCTCCAGATATACATTCCTATTGAGCTCAAGCCAGAATTCCATTATTGCCTGCTGCTGAAACTTAAACCCCTTTTTCCTATCCGACCATAGGAAACAATCCCCTACAAGATCGGTACCTACTCCGCCAACAATCTATTTATGAACATCTCTCCCCAATGTAGCCCAGCAACACTCCCCGACAAAGATCCATGTCGTTCTATTCCAAGGTCTTTTCTGAATACAAAGGATGCGTTAAATCTTATCAACCATTACCTTGTTTACCATTATCTTTAAACAACCTCTAAACCAGGAACTTTGAACCCCCTGGGCATTAAAGCATACTAAGCATTTTCCAAGATCGACCACCCAACAACCCAAACATAAACCCTTTTCCATCGATCCAGGCATGATTCTAGCTCATTGCCAGAATCCCCGAAATGTCTGTTGGAGTTTCCATTCCCCCTTGATATGCTGGGAACCCTCAGGGGGCAGACTGCTGGTGGACAAGGATATTGGGAATTGGTCTCACCACTCTGAACTGCTGTACAATGCAAAGGGTTTTCCTCAACCAGGTGATTGTGTGTTGAAGCCTTGGCACACTTCCCAGAAGGGTTCTATCACACAAGGAACATGATTTCTTCAAGCAGCGACATAGTCTCTCCAATCTTCAATCAATTTAGCAAGACAGTATACTGCTATCTAGGCAAAAGGCAAAATGAAGGCTTGGAGAGACTGACCATCAGGAGAAACCACTTCTGCTTTTAGCAATACCCAACAGTCAATTCATACATCATATTACTGGGAAGTCCAACATCACACACCACCTTTTTCACTACTCTCTGCACTATCAAGCTATTAGCCAAACTTTCACAGTAGAGGGTCCCTAGAAAGCAATAGTTTATAGTCACCTACACCCCCAAAATACATCTTGTCCCAATATCTAGAGAAGATTAAACCATTGCAATCTTCCGAACCTTCCCAACTAAAGCCTATGGTCTAACCCAAGGGATTGGAGATTGGCTTGAGCTTGACATGCAGACCCAATACTATACGGAGCAGGACCTTGACCAAGCTTAAACCTGTTTCAAATGGCTGTAATCCCATAGACCCTGCTGAGATCAAGCTTTTTTATCTACCAAGCAACATAGATCAAAATCTTACTGCCACCAATATCTCAGTAGAAATCAAAATCCCATGCAGGGAATATAACCCAAAGAAGCTCAATCAACCGAGATGATCAGCTTCAAGAGAGATCACCAGGGAGATATGTTTGTCTACAGCTGCTGCCTCACACAAATAATACTCGGTGATATATACTTGGGTTGGTTTATCCCCCTGAAGATCCATGATTGAGGCAGTGATCTTAGGTTCAATTGTCAAATTTTGGTTTATGGGAGGGTATGATATACAATCAAGCTCAGCAGCACTCTTGAGGGGTACACCATGCCCTCAGATTGGCATAGATTCCATGTAAATCTGTATAGTTCCAAATATCCTGGGCTACTGCAACCTCTGGTGCATGTCTTTTGGGCACCAAGGATCAAATTTATGGGGGATGATTCTCATACCCAAGCGAACCTGGTTGAGACCTAGTGCCATGAACCTAATACATTCAAAATGGAAGGGAAGTTAAAGCTTAGACCCTTTGATACCTAAACACTATACCGTGGAGTGACATGACATGGTGTAATTAGATTCTATCAAGGTAGGGTCATGGATTTATCCCCTCTGATTACCCTTTCATTAAATCCATTCTCCAAGAATGGACTCAGGCTGTAAATTATATGGGACCCCAGACCTAGTTTCAAGGAGCTGGATGTACTGGTATTCTGGCTGTTGCCAACACACTTAACATCCAGTCACTGCCAGGTTTGGTACCAATCTAACATTCAGTTCAACATACCAGAAATGGCACCAAACCAATATCACATGACCCATCCAGGTATCCAGCAACTCAAATCCATTCTGCACATGACTACCCTTATCTTTGATCTAACTTAAATTCCTGCCACTGTGTAATCTATATAAGTCTAAAGTATTATCCAATAAAATATACTTATCTTCTTCTCAATCCCATATTTTAAGCTTCCTTATATTTTGATCCTCATTGCTGGTAGCAGCTACAGCTTTTTGACCGCACCCATGAAAGAAAGAATGACTGGACAGGCGGAGTTGATGGTTTAGCTGCATGACCTTCCCGTGGTCTCTGTTTATAACAGGGTGATTCCTGGCAAATAAGCAGAAACAAGGGGTGATGCTAAGATGCGATCTGGTAATGGTCAAATTAAGGCAGAACGTTGCAACATATGGGCATGAACTATCAACTCGAGGGTGTTGCAGCTCTGAATCTCAGCAATGGGTGAAGGAGTAACAGTTTGTCAAGGGGAGAGTGAGAGTTGGGCACATTGTCTGTCACATTGCTCTGCTACGAGGCTGGCTGGGTTGTACGGCTACTTTGGTAACTAGACCTGGTAAGGATGTGCGTAGGCTGCCCAGCAACAAGGAGGGGACACTCCTGCCTGCTCTGAAAGGACGGGTGTATTAACAACGCGGTGGTATGTTAAGGCCTTAAATTTACTATATTCTAGATTGGTATGGATGTGCCACTAGAAAGAATAACCATAGCCTGCTAAAAATACAACAAATGGGAACGGTACCACCTCTAACGGACCAGAAAAAACAATCAGACAAGCAAGAGAGGGGAGCAATGCTCCTCACTCCCAAGGAACAACAGACAACGCAAACAGACCCCGGACCAAGGGAAAAACTTCATCTTTCTCTCAAACAATGGTTTCATTGTGGGCAGAGAAGGCAGCAGCAATACTGAAGGAAGGACAAATAGAGTGTGGAAACGTGGGAACCACCAGGAACCTGCCACTTAGTGTGATCAAAAGTTTACGCAGGCTACACGCTGTAGAAGTAATGACGGTGGTGAATAGAGATTGGCTCTTTTGCAGAGTGGTGGAAAAGTGTGGGTTCACGCCTGTGCATATTTCAAAACTAGATAAGGGAACAATACTAATGACATTTCAGACAAAGGCACAGAAGGAGCAGGCCATGAGGACAGAATTTGGGACAAAGACGGAGGAAATCACGGTTTGCGACGTGGGGACTGAAGTTGGGAAATTCTTAATACAAAATGTACTGCCGGTAGTGAGCGCAATGGAAATCAAAGAAAAGGCAAAAGCCTTGGGCAGGGTAACCAGCTGTGTGGAGAACCAAAAGTCATTGAGTATTAAGCAATCAGATGGTACGCAGAAGAAGTTTGTCACAGGAACTGGGGATTATGTCTTGAAGGTGGAACTGGTGAAAGCAGTGAATGAGCTGCCGCATTCATTGAGTGTAGGTGGCTGGAAACTTCCACTCTGCCCTTTGGACAGGTGCTTCCACTGTGGACTAAAGGGACACATCAGGGCAAAATGCCTGTTAAATATGGCAGCTGAGGAGGAGAGAAGGAAGAGAGTGGAGGAGGGAAAGAAGTTGGGGGCACAATCAGCCATGGCTTTGGCAAAGTTGAAGGAGTTGAGTGAGAAAGAGACACAGGCAAAGAGCCTAGCTCCTGTAAGCAAAAACCCAGTTGTCCCTAACAACAAAAGTAAGAAAGCGGCAAGGAAGCTGAAGGTGGCCAAAACTTTGGCTATTGACAGTTTTGGAGTCACTAAAAATGCTACCCAAAGCAATTCTCAGCTAGGACCACTGATAGCAGAGAATGGTGGAAGGAAGCGGCGTGCTACTGTAGTTAATACAGATATCCTAAGAAATCAGTGCCTACGGGATGTGGTGGATTTGGCCAAAGTATCCTTTGTCAGCACAAGTCCAAAGGAAAAGGATACATCCAATGCTCAGACAGAAACAGAGACCCCGGTTGAAGTGGAAATCAGAGAGGAGGGAAAGATGGAAACGGAAGACAACCTAGGTCAAGGGAAGCCCAGAGGCCAAACAAGATCACGAGGTTGTCAGAAGGAGAAATCTACTGTACCCAGCAATGTGATTGTCAGTGTGGATAAAACCATACAGATAGTCCCATCTGCAAACAATATTGATTAAATGAGTATGAAGCTAGAGTTTGCCAACATCCGAGGTTTGGGGGAACTTAAACAAAGACAGAGGCTTACATATAGATTATTACAACATGACATTGATATAGGAGTATTCACAGAGACCAAATCCAAACCAGGTGTGGAGGAAGAGTGGAGATATCAACTTGCTCCGGCACAGTCATTTTACTCTCACTTAGTGGAGGAAACAGAGGAAACATCCAAAAGGGCGGGACCAAAGGGACCAATGAAACCAAAGGGAGGTGTAATAATCTGGTGGAAGAAGAAAGTCAAAGTAATACAAAAACTCAAAATAGTACCCGGCAGAGCATCAGCCATCCAGTTTGAGGTGAAGTCAGGATGGCAATGGGTAGTGGGCCTATATGCATCAAACAATCCTACAGAACAGAGGGCCTTCTTCCAGGAGGTCCAAAGGAAAGTGGGAGACTTAGGTATAGGCGGAAATGTGATAATGGGGGGAGATGTAAACTGTGTGATCTCTGCATGTGACAGAATTGGTGCATCAAGCAATTGGTCTGCAGATTGAAGAGCAACAGAGTTAGCACAGTTAATGGCATCAATGGGGGTAGTAGATGTGTGGAGAAAGGGTGATCAAGGAGGTTTAGAGGAGGCTGAAGGGTGGACTTACTTTAGAGATAAACACTTCTCCCGAATCGACATCATCACAGTCCCTGAATTAATGTTGCAAAGGTGTAAGATAAGTGCCAGAAATTTGGTGTTGACAGATTCAGATCACAGACCACTGGAACTGCTGGTGAAGGAGGAGCGGGAGGCACAAGCAGGGAAAGTAATCTGGAGGATAAATCCTAGACTCTTAGAGTGGTCTCCACTCCAAGATCTCCTTACAAAGAAACTTAATTACTACTGGAACAGGTTACACTACATATACAAAATGAAGGAGGAAAGGGCTTATGATGTCTGGAAGATGACCAAGGAGGAAATCAAACAGACTTGTGAGAACTTTGGGAGACTGATGAATTCAAAGATGACAAGATATTGGGCTAGGGGGTCTGAATTTGCCAAGGTGTTTAGGAAAACAAGTGAAATGGAGACATCAGTTTTCACAGAACAAGCAATTCAATATGCCAAAGCAATGTGAGATTTCACAGCAGATAGATTGAAGGCTTTGAAGGCAAAATGGAATGAGAAGTCCAACACAGACCTAGCGCTCCTGAAGAGCGCAATTGGAGTATTCCGACTGTCAGCTAGGATTTTAGAACTATCATTTCATGGAGCCACAGTAGACACAAGAGAAGGTTTGACAGAGGCAGCCAAGGAGTTCTATACGGATCTATATAGTGAAGCAGAAAGCAACAAGGCAGCAGCTGAAGAGCTCATTGAAGGTCTACAAGTTTTATCAGTAGAAGGAAGGAAGTCCTTGGAGTTGCCCATAGGATGGCAAGAGGTAGCAACTGTGATTCAAAATTTGAAGAATGGAAAATCACCAGGAATTGACGGAATAGTAATGGAGTTCTACAAGTTTTACAAGGAAGAGACGTCATCAATATTATGCAAAGTTTTCAATGAGATCTTGGACCCAGAAATAGGTGTCACAACCAAAGAATGGGCAAGAGGGATAGTGACAATGCTGTATAAGAAGGGTGATCCGACCAACCTTGCAAACTATAGACCTCTTACGCTATTAAATGTAGACTACAAAATACTCATGGGAGTTCTGACTAGGCGCTTGAGGAACCAGCTGAAGGATTTTGTCAGTGAAGAACAGACAGGATTCATTCCCGGACAATCAATAGTGGATAACCTAATGCAGTACTTCTTAATCAAGGAATGGACTAAGAAAAACAAAATTTGGGAAACTGGATGGATGATGTTCTTAGACCAGGAGAAGGCCTACAACAGAGTGAGTCATGAGTTTTTGTGAAAGGTGTGTGTTAATATTGGGTTTCCAAACAATGTTGTGAGCATATTAAAAGCAATATACAGAGTAGCAAAATCTAATATTAATGTGAATGGGAATCTATCACAGCCATTTGAGGTTAAAAGAGGTGTACGTCAGGGAGATCCATTTTCTCCATTGTTGTTTGTCCTTGTAATAGAATCACTGTCAGCAGCCCTTCTAAAGGCCAATCAAAAATTGCTAAAAATCAACGGAAAGTGTTACTCTCACTTGATGTATGCAGACAATACATGGATTTTCTGTAGATACAAGGAGGACAAAGCGAGGGTAATGTGTGTCTTAGATAAGTACCAAAGGGCAAGTAATGCAAAGGTGAATCTTTCCAAATCCCGATCAATTACTATTGGAAAGACGGCGGCATGGATGAACAACTCAAGCCAGTGAATCCCTTGTTTGGCAGACGGGGAGGAGTATAAGTACTTGGGATGTCCCATACAGGGAGGAATGTTGCTGGGGAAAATCTGGAACTCCCAGGTAACCAAGATAACTAAAGAGGTGGGAAAGTGGAAGTTTCTGAATCTTTCTTACCGCGGAAGGGCCTTGGTTCTCAACACTTTTGTATTATCCAAACTATGGTACTTTGCTGGGGTGGTTCCACCAACACCATCAGCAACTAGGACAATAAAGAAGATAATAAAAATTTTCATATGGAATGGCCAAGCAGCAAAAATCAGATACAAGGATCTATGCCAGGAGACAACAAAGGGGGGCATTGGACTAATCAACTTTGAGACTATGCTAGAGGCAATTCAATTACGGTGGTTAGCACACATTGCAGACAATGAGAAGCCAAAGGTGTGGTTACCTATATTGGAAGATTATCTAAACAAGGCACAACTGACCAAAACAAAGGACAACCAAGGTTTGAGCTGGGGGATTAACCAGAACACTAAGGTAGCAGCAAAATACCTACCAGGCTGCTGGAAGGACATTTTTAGAACTTGGACAAAAAACAATGGTAGAATCTTGGTGAACGAGTGGACATTACAAAAAGCAAGAGCCATTCCCTTGTGGGGTGAGGACTGTGGATTAGACATAGATGCTTGGACCCGGAAGGCCTTTTTTAAGATCACTGGGGCAACACACTGGGGCAATATCATTACAGGCGAAGGCAGATTACTAAGGAGATTGGAACCACCAAAGAACTCTAAACCCTTGGACAAAGTTTACTTTAAAAAGGGGTGAGATATAGTGGAGGATCAAAATCACTGGCCAGTGAAATTGAGACAATATTGTAAACCATATGAGAACCTAGATGGGGAGGATCAAAACAGGATTTTGACAGAAGCAGAAGCAGAAGCAGTGCAATGGTGGTACCAAAACAACGGACCAAGGTTAACGCGGTCTGAATGTTTGGTGAAGTTAAGAAGAATGTTGAGGGTAGGGAAAGATGACGGGGTTCTCCTGGCTGAATTCTCAAACTGTGATTATTGGAAAAACCAATCCAAGGAATTTGCTCTGAGATACATGCTGAAGCTAATGACGGAAAAGGAGGTGAAACAAGGGCTAGTCAACCTTTGGGGGAAGATAGGAGCGGGATGGGCCATTGCGGTTAAGAACTTTCTATACCAACTCAGAGGGGGGATCCTTCACACAGGAGAGGTGTTACAAAAGTGGTACAACAAAGAGGACCCTGTGAACTTTTCTTGCAAGGTTTGCGGGGAAGTGGAATTGGCAAAACACATATTCCTAGAGTGCTCGGAAGCGAGAATGATATGGTCACGTGTGTTCCACTGGTACAATTGGTACCATCTTGAGAAGGAAGCAGTTTGGGTCACTTGGCAGTGGCCCAAACTCTTGGCTGCAATCCCACCACAGGTGCTTTATGCTAATGTGGAGGGTGAGAAGGTTTGAAGATTGGTGTGGGGTGAATCCCTCTTTGGTTTATGGCTTGCCAGAAACAAGAGAACCTTTTTAGGTCCCAGTCAAAGAGCGCGTCCAACTCAAGACTTTGTGAAGCAACAGCTGCTTGCAGCTGTTGGTAGCAAGGACAATCCTCTTTTTGCTGAGTCTTCCAACTCACAGGTCAGTCTGGTATCTTGTTTCACAGCGGAAACAGATATGCATGTTTTGAGTCCGGCTGGTCTGCCTTTTCAGACTAGTACTCCAAACGGATAAGAACATGTAAGTTAGAGATAGTGTGAGCTATCTCAATCATGGGTGGGAAACCGCTTCACGCAGCAATTGAGTGTGTCAAGGTGCAAGTCCTTGGTATACATCCCGTCAAGTTGACGCATACTCAATTACTTCCTTTGGGGGGTAAAACAAAAACTCAAAACTCCCCCCCCCCCCACCACCACCAAAACCCCCCACAAACAAAGATATACCCAGTGGATGTGTAACTGGCGTTAGCAGAGCAAAGGGGGATTGGAAACTAGAGACATCTTTATGAAAGATAATGATATATAGTTGATGGGAACAGGGTAAAGGAACATGATGTGTGATCAATGTTGGGATGGTGAAGGAGGGACCGACCTGGAATGAGCAAGCGCAAAACAAGGACCACGTAAGGGACACTTTGTCATGTTGTTGAATTTGGAAATTTAACACTCCATTTGGCTTCAAGCACTGGACAGCAGTTACAGCACAAACCTCTACTTGAACCTTGCTGGCAGGCAAGCCTGCTGTTTTGAATGATGCACCATATTTTAAGGACTGGTCATGCCCAAAGCATACGCCAAGATAATTCATTAAAGTTGCTCTCTCCAACCACAAAAAAATACGCAACCACCTACCACAGGCAAAGCTACCAACACCAAGTACATTGGTATCAACAAGTCCTTTTATAAAAACAAAGAAAACATCATTACCTGGCTGGACCACTCAGCCACCTAACTCCGCGCCAGCTACATCCCCCACAAAAAGTGGGTCAAGGAAGCCAGTAAGCGCCTTTACAAGGCTGAAGCTAACTGGTTTGTCACTTGGGTTGGCTCATAAACAAACAACCAGCTTGACAACTGGGAAGATTTCAAAGCTGACATCACTCATCAACTTCTGTGTCACTAAATCCCTCCAAGACATTGCAATACAGCTCAGCAATCTTCCTCAGAAGACCACTGTCACAGCTTACGCCAATAAATCCAAAGAGACATGTTGCAAAATCTAAAACCCAGAACAAGCTGAAAATTTACACACTAGAGCACCATTAATCAATAGAATGTAACCCTCATTTGCTGCCCTCATCTTTCCAGAGGCCAACACCTCCATGCCTGCGCTCATTGCAGAAGCCAAACACGTAGAAAAATGTGCAAATATGAAATATGCTGCACACAAAAGCAACCCCTCCTCCAACAGTAGTGGCAGAGAGAACTCTAATGACAACAAACACCAAAACACCCACCACAACAACAGCAACTCAAATCAAAACAATGGCAATCACAGCCAGAGTGCAAACCGCTCCTGTCCCAAGAAAGAGGACCCCACCAAAGTGAACAATGCTGAAACAGCAAACTGCTATGAATCTGACCCCACATCCTCTGATCTTGAAGGTCTCAAGACCAAGGAACAGGGAAAAGAAGAAGGGAAACTGGCTTAAGTGTCCCTGTCTCCCCCCAACTTGACAAGAAACTGTACCAAGGCACAAACTTTGTTGCTTGCATCCCACGTGTCCCACAATCCTCCATTTTTATGAACATAAAAATTAAAGATCACTCACAACTTCTTGCCTATCCATGCACTTAAAAATCTCATATACATAAAATTTCCTATTTAACTCTGGTGCACAACACACTATGGCTAGCAAACCATTTGTAACCAAGTACAAAATACCAGTTGTCAAATCCAACTTCAAATATGCCAGAATGGCAGATAAATCAAAGGTTCTACTCAAAGGCAAAACAAATCCCTTCAGAATTGGCTTCCAAGGCATCCAAACATCCATCAAAGGGCTTGTTATGAACAACATAAACTATGACATTCTAGCAGACATGGAATGGTTCACCCAAGTGAACCCCAGCGTATGTTAGAAAACAAAAACCATGACCATCAAACGCAACGGAGTCAATTTCAATATCCTCAAAGAACCTAAAAATCTCATCCTGAGAGACACAGTATTTGTCCAAGTCATAAACTAGGACAATTTGGAACGTCTAACCAAAGACAGTACCCTCCACATAACGAGGTACACCAAATTTAATCACATACAAACAACCTAGATCCAATGCCCAGAGCTTTTAGCACTCCTAAATGAATACACTCATGTATTTAAGGAAAATCTCTCAGAGCTATCCCCCAAAAAGGAGGTCAAGCATGGCACTGACCTATGCAAAGCCATACCCAAACCTGCACCCCTCTACAGACTTTCCCCCATGGAGACCCAAACCCTCAAAACCCACATTGAAGACAATCTAGCTAAAGGCGTTATTTGTCCATCTGAATCCCCTGTGAGGGGAAGAAGTTGTTCTTTGTAAATAAAAGGGAAGGCTACCCTCCGTATAGTAACTTCCTACAGAGCTCTTGATGCAAGCACAGTGAAGAATAAATATCCCCTTCCACTTATAGAGGATCTGTTGGCAAGACTCTCTGGAGCCAAATTTTTCTCCAAAATTGACCGCACCTTAGGTTACAACTGAGTAGAAGTAAAAGTAAAGGGCATACCAAAAACTGTGTTTTGTACACAATTTGGATCCTTTGGGTGTGGGGTAATGAACTTTGGGATGACCAACCCTCCCGCAATGTTTGTTGCTATGATGAACCAAGCACTGAACGGTCTTTCAAATACATTATGCTACCTCAACAATATCATCATATCCTCAAAAACAAAAGAGGAACACCTCATGCATGTCTGCAAGACACACAATCAACTTACAAAGCACAAACTCTACACCAAGCCTAGCAAGTGCCAATTTATGGAAAAGGAACTCCTGTTCTTGGGCCGCATTGTCTCTGAAAATGACATCAAAGCAGATCCAGTCAAAATAAAAGCCATAAATAACATGCAATGCCCCACCTCTGTTAAACAAGTTAGATGCTTTCTTGGTATGGTAGCTTACCTAAGGAAATACATCAAAGACTGTGGAAAACTCACCACACCAATCAATGGCTTAACCAAGGGTAATGCCAAAAAGAAATTCATCTGGACTCCAGAATGTGACAAGAATTTCCAACTACTGAAACAAGCTCTGATCAAAGCGCCAATCTTGCAGTACCCTAATAACAACAGGTGCTACCAGCTTGAGTTGTATGCCAGCAGCACTGCCATTGGTGCAGTACTAGGCATCCGCCAGCCAGGGCAGCAAGACTTCCTGCCAGTATGTTATGAAAGCAGAAAACTAACCAACACTGAGCAGAGGTACCCTATACACGGCAAGGAATTGCTAGCAATATACCACACATGAAAGAAACGGAGATGTTATCTAGAAGGAAATTTAAACGTTTATGTACTAACTGACCATAAATCCTTGATCTACTTCAAAACTCAGAGCACACTCACATGGCGACAAGCAAAAATGGATGTCCTTGCTTGAACAGCTCAATCCGGACATCCAGTACAAAAGGGGGGACAGAGCTGGTCACGGTCAATGCCCTCTCTAGGCTACGTCAGCCAAGAGAGGATCATCCTGACCACCTGGGCCCTGACTATCCAAATCTATATAAAACTGAGTATAAAATCAAAGGGAAAGACCCCTCAACACATCAGCTAACTCATGACACATTAGTAAGAAATGAGAAACACTTTCATGTATCAAATGGTACAATATACCATATCATCAAAGATGAACACATACCCTAAATTACACTTGCACAAAGAGTTGACACTATCCTCAGACATCACTGCCTAATGGGGCACACAAAGGCCAATAATCTTTACCTTGCTCTAAAAGGAATAGTATGGTGGCCAAATCTAAAGCAAGAGATCATTGCCATGCTAAAGAAATGCACAGCGTGTGAAAAATACTCGAGCACCAAAGCTCTGCAACCTATACTAACCCAGCACTGGACCCAGAACTATTTAAGGTTTGGGGGCTAGATGCAGTATTATCCTTCCTGGAAGCCAAAGGAGGCCTCCCCTCTTACTTGTAGCCATTGCCTTTGCAAGAGGCTGGCTGATCTGCTGGGCACCCAAAGACCACAACCCAGGAACTATTGACCAGTTCATTAACAAGGCCACTATAGCCAACTATTGAACATCAGACTACATCATAGCCAATGGAGCCACAGAACTACCAGGACAGGTAGTGAATGACAATTTATAATCAAAAAGGATCAAACATTCCACAACCTTGCCCTATAAGCCAACAGCTGATTTGAACACCTAAACAGCAGTCTCATCAGAACCCTGGAGAAGTAAAATGGATGGCAAAGCCAGAGACACATGGCCACTATATGTGAAGCATGCATTATTAGTCTCTTGGGTACACCCCAAACAAGGGACAGGCTATTCACTGTTTGAATTGACATATGGGTACAAACCAGAGATAGCTACCCCCAATAACCAACCATACGTGAAGATTCCCCTGGGGAACCCCCCCACAGTGGAACAGGCTCCAGCGCTACAACCTATACGCCTCAAAGCTAAGATAGCAGAAACCAAGGGACTCAAAGTACAAAATGTGACCTTGCAGAGGAAACACTCCCAGTCAACTCCCCCATCTGCATCCTGGCTGGAAACAGGAGGAAGCTGGATTCAGTACATAGGGGACTGGGAAGAGTTGGCAAATATAGTTTAGACAGGAATACATACCTGGTCAAGTTTCAAGGCGCCAAAGATTTGATCATCAAAAAGTACCACAGATCCTGCCTTTGCCTCAGCAAAGGGGAACACTCAACGCGGCTATTACCTACTAGCAAACAACTCCAGGAACATCAGGTGACAGCCGGCAAGATGAAGCCCCCTCCTGATGTACCAGAGTAACCCCTTAAGGGGGTGTCAAGGAGCTGGATGTACAGGTATTCTGATTGTTGCCAACACACTTAACATCCAGTCACCGCCAGGTTTGGTGCCAACCCAATGTACAGTTTGACATGCCAGAAATGTCAACAAACCAATAATTCATGGCTTGTCCAGGTATCTGGCAACTCAAACCCATCCTGCACATGACCACCCTTATCTTTGATCTGGCTTAAATCCCTGCCACAGCGTAAGCTATATAAGTCTAAAGTATTATCCAGTAAAATGCACTCCTGGCCTTCTCAATTCTGTATTTGAAGCTTCCCCAAAAGCTGGTCCTCATCACCAGTCTAGATATTCTACTAGGATTGGCCCAGATATTTTTTGAAGGTTGCTCCTTTAAAACTAATGGTGGACATGGGTTGTATAAAAAGCTTTCATCTCTATAAGGCTATCTTCTTATGCTAATAACAATACTAGTATATCTTTAATATGATTATTTTTTGCCCTTTATAATCCCCTGATCTACATGATGGCGCTTGCTTGGAATTGATTGGTCTACAAAGGATCTATCTAGAGCGGGCTAGTATGAAAAAAGAAAAGAGTTCTCCATCCATATTGATCATGGCAGGGCAGCTAAATCTGATAAGCTTGATGCTTTGGGGCAAGCTTTGTTCAAGTTGGCAGCCCTTCCAATTCAAGCCCGGCTGGATTGTCTGGCTGGTTATAGATCCTTGATGGAGAAGGTTAAGACGGTACCAGGCAATGCTTTGGAAATATTGTAAATTTATTGTTAATTTATGCCCTTGCTTAGGGCTGTGTCAGCCCAGAAAAGGGACGATTACGGCATTTGCCATAATTGCCCCGTTTGCCCTTCCCCGTCTACTTCTTTCAGATTCCCTTATGCTAGGGGAATCCAAAATTTCATAAAAAAAGAAGGCCTCAAAAGGCCTTCTGTTTTCTGGCCGGGCCAGAAAAATATAAATTTTTAAAAATAAAAAACTTTTTTTTGAAATGAATTTATTTTTAAATTTATTGTTTTAAATTTTTTAAGAGAGAAGCAAAAAGAAAATATAATTTTTAATTTAAAAAAATCTGGAAGTTGAACTTCCAGATTTGCTCAAAAATGAAACAATTTCAAGAGAATCTTCTTTGAGAAGATTCTCTTGAAATTGTTTCCGATTTTGGACGGGTGGCTTCTTTTCTAAAAAGAAGCCACCCGTCCAAAATCCGACGCAGCCCTACCCTCGCTTGAGCTACTTTTTCAATGCTAGCTTTGTCCTTATATAATAAGGCAAGGAACAATGTCCAGTGTGGAGGGATTTCAAGTGCCCCCATGGTTCTGTTGGTTGGCCCTGCAGTGGGCATAGCATAAGTATAATGGCCTTGACAAAAAAAGTTCTGGATGGATCATGCCAAAACTTCAAGTTGTCTGGGATCCCTTCCTTCTCTCATGTAATAAAGCTGGATTGCTCCCAAGAAGATGGTCTTGGTGCCGTGCGACTGGGGATCCAGCCAGGGATTTTTGAGTGGCAACGGTCAGAAAATGGGCAACCGCTATAGATTGGTTTTTAATCCAAGATAAGTCCTAATCAGGTCCCAGAGCCAATAAGGTAACTACCAGTTGTATCAGGCAGCTTGAACTTTAAGGCCAGGGAATCGACTTTAATGTGCAGGGAACATAGATTTATATGGGGAGGGATGGTTGAACTCCTGCATATAAATCACTGGCGGCTGCAATGGGGATGCAGATCTTCTTACGTATCCTTGGATCTTACATGGCCCCTGATGGGGGTTGGGTAAGATCCGATACCAGGGATCTGTTCAGACCTACCTTTGAAGTTTAAAAATATTCAGTAATATATGTCCTCATGAATCCAGTTCCCTCTTTTAAATCAGCTGGGGAGGGAAATGTGCACATTCTACTGTCAAGGTATCAGGGTCAACCATGAGAAGGCTTTAAATAGCAATCGGGCTTATCCTGGTAAAAAAAACTTCCAGTCCAGGGGTTGGGAAAGGAATAGTGCCAAACTTATCAGATAAAGCGCCATGGCATCTGATTGACAGATGCGGTAGTAAATGGATCTGGATCAGCATCTCAAGCACTTGGATAATTCCCCCCAGACATTATGCTGCTGGCTGTATGAGCCTATATAGAGCAGCATTGAACCATTTAGGGAGTACATTTACAACGATATCTCCAAACCACGGCTCTCGTTTCAAGGATTTCTTAAACATGCTGAGATCAAGTGTGGGGGTGTCAGATCTTTTTCTTGTCCATCTCGAGAGCTGCTGGATACTTCGCACTCTATTTGATCGTTGTCCAGATGCAGTCTATGTATGGCCTAGCTAATCTCCTAAATATGGTTTGATGAGGAATGTAATCTTCCTTTTTTGCCAGGTTTATGTCACCTTTTTCGATTGGTATGTTTGATATCCTACCTCCCGAAAGGAATGATTTACCTGGTGCGTATTTCAAGGGTTAGGCGTGATTGAAGCTGAGCTGGTTGATGGAGGTTTGGTAAACTGGATATGCAGATGGTATGAGCTCATCGGTGGAAATCTTTGTCGAGTTCCAGGAGTGGCGTCAAGGTGGTACAGCTTCGCTTCGGTTATGATCGTTCTGAGGGACCAGATTCTGGTATCATGGCGGCATTGGTATGAGATATAAATCGCGGTTAAAAACAGCGGTAGTGATACCAGATTTGGTATCCAGAAGAGCAGGGGTTGGAATTGAAGTTAAACGTCAAGTTAATGATGGAACCGACTGGCAGCTCCTGTTCCGAGATCAAGGGATTCGACATGAACTAGTGGGGGATGTAATGTTATGGTATCAAGGGATCTACATTAAAGGTTGGTGAAGAAAGAGGTATAGATGAAGAAATGGCTAAGCTAGGTATTGCCAAACTGCATCGGCACGAATGCATATCCCCTCACTTTGGAGGTTTTGGCGTTAAATCAGATGCTTCCCTTTTTAGGAATTGTTGGAATCCTTTTGCCATGAAGCTCGGCTCGAGTGATACATGGCTTATTGAACTTGCGGATAAAGGAAGTAGGAATCTTGTGAGTTTGCTAGAACAACGTCGTGTTCCTATTATGAAAGCTATAGAAGATGATGTTATAAAAGGGGAATTGATCTTAGTTTAGTTGCACAATGAAAATATCAGCTCTTCTAGGTTGTTTGAGTGCAGTGCTTGCTGCGTATAGCGACAGCGATCGATGCGGAACTTCCAACAATGGTTTGATGTGTAATCCCCAAGGCCCATATGGACCTTGCTGCTCTCAGAATGGATACTGTGGAAACACCGCTGACTATTGTTCCTCTGTCAATGGATGCCAGTCAGGATGCACCCAGAACCCACCCGTTGCCCCCCTCCCCGGCTGTGGCGATGGCTTCTGCGATGGCCGCACCGAGACATGCAGCAGCTGCCCCACCGACTGCAAGTGTGAACTGGAATACCTCGACAAATGCTTGACTCCCGGCCACATTTCCTTGACCTTTGACGACGGCCCTGACCAGTTCGCTCCCAACCTTCTTTCCATCGCCAATAAGCTAAACGTCAAGTTAACCCTCTTTGTCATCGGAGAAAAACTGGCCAATACCACTTACCAGAAATACCTCAAGCAATACTATGCCGCTGGCCATACCATTGCCTCTCACACCTTCACACATCCCTTCCTCACAAAGCTCACCGATGACCAGATACGCGATGAGATGATCAAGACTGATAATGCCATCTTCAATCTGATTGGTGTGCGTCCCATCTTCATGCGCAACCCATACTCCGACACCAATGAACGCACAATGGCTTTACTGGACTCCATGGGATACAAGAGCATCTTCACTTCCCTCGACACCGAAGACACCGTCTATGGCGACTCCGACCCCAACAAAATCCTCTCCAATGCTGTCAAGGGTCTCCAAGCGAATCCCCAAACCACATCCTACGTCATCACCCAACATGAGACCTACAATGTCTCCATTAACCACCTGCCACAAATAGTCAACGAGATCAATAAGCGAAAGTATACAATTGTCCCCATCACCACCTGCTTCAACGCCAATAATGCCTATCGCCAAGATGTATGCGGGGATGGGAAATGCTCTGGGTATATCGAGAACTGCCAAACCTGCCCCTTGGACTGTGGCAAATGCTCCTAAATTACACTTGGCAACTTGATTTTAATTCCAAACTAATAATGCAACCATTAAATCAATCCAACTCTACGCTTTTACATGAAAGACAATGATATTGTGTACAATCTTATTCCATCAAACCAAGATTTCGATCTACCAGATCCCTTAACCCTCCATAACTGTAATACAGGTTTATTAAGGTTCAGAGACAGTGTTTAAAAGGAAACAGGGCTGTGGGGGGAGGATAGTGAGGGATACCAGAGGAAAAGGTAGCAGTCTGCAGGCCCTCTGTGTGCCTGTCTTTCCACTGAATGACTCCCTCAACTATGAGGTGGGATGAGTCTACAATGGTATCCATAAGTTTCCTGTTCCCAGGAACTGTGTGGCCAAATTTGTCTGTACAGATAATAGCATTGTCCATTAGGGATCAAAATTTCTCCTTCATGAGTGACACCAGGTTGGGTCCATTATCAAAGATCACATCTATACAGGTAGTGTGGATGGTCCACAGTGCAAGATGATAAGCAACTGCTTGAACTACTGGGGTTACCGCTTGAGACTCCTCATGAAGAAGATGTCAAACTTTGGTTGAAAGTGTACAGAGAGGTTCAGCATGGCAGCAACCTCCGTCCAGAACCACAACAAAACTATGCAACCAAAGAATTTGTGCTCTAGATTGGCATCTCAGAATGGGCACAGCCCACATTAGCAAATTGGGTGATCCATCAGGAAGGTTGATTCACTCCAGATGGCCTTGTTGAACAGTCTTCAAGCCAGAGTCTGTGCACCTGTTGTCACAATTGGTACCCGCTTCAGAGTAGCCATTTCTTTGGGGATGATTGTGACCCGTCTGCTGGCTTCTACCCACTTGCAAACCATATTGGGGTATTCCAGCTTGGGCTTTGGGTCTTGGACAACCTTCTTCCTACACTTGGATACCACCATCTTCTGGTGTGTGACAATGCTCTTCATATCCAGATTGTAATTGATCTTTCTGTTTCTTTCTGCCAGATGCAAGCCCTTCAGGTCCAAAATTCTGTGGACCAGCAGGATCAAGATTCTTAGAGATTTCCCATTCATTGACTTGGATTATTGCCAAGCAGCGGCGCCAATACTCCAGAGTGTCTTTGGGGGGTGTGAATCTCTTTCTCTTCAAGAACCATTGTCTTAGACCAAATGTTGAAGGGTTGGGTATCTGGATAGCCTGCGCCCAGTTAACTGCTCTGCCCGCTGCTGGTGAGTCAGTATGGGCTGCTAGTAGTTCCCTTAGTCCTTTTTCCCACATCCTTTTGCAATGCTGGACATGATCTATCAGACCCAGTCCTCCTGCTGACCTGGGGAGAGAGACCACTGACATTTTTACAGGGGACGTATTGGGAGTACTTCACAAGAAGTTGTGGTTCATGGCTGACACCTTCTTCTCAAAGGCTTTGGAGAAGGGTACAACGTGTGCTACATACCACATCTTGGAGAACACAAAGATGTTGAGGGCAGTAACCCGTCCAATTACATTGAACCGGAAATGACACCACCCGTTGATCTTGTTTGCAATAGCCTTGAGAAGAATCTGTTAATTGGTCTGCAGATCAATATCCATAGAGTTGAACCACACTCCCAAGTTTCTAAAGGCTTCACAGGCTGGGATAGGTGTGAGGCCATGCGGTGGTGCAAAGTTTGGCACACCTATTTTAACCAGTGTTGTCTTCTCAATGTTAACCTTTGTGTTGGATTTCTTCTGGTAGAGCTCCAGAAGGGTTTTCAGCCTTTGTGAGTCCTCCTTTGTGGTCAGTCCCACAATGGTGTCATCTGCAAAGGCAGCCATATGGAGCGCGTTCTGACTAGGATGAGTGATGCCTCTCAGCCTAGCGTTTCCAGCTGCCAAAAACACATTGCTGCAAAATCAAACAGGATGGGAGACAGAGGATCCCCTTGTATCAATCCCTGACAAATTTCAATGCTCTCAGCCAGGTCACCATTGACAATAACGCGCACCTGAAGGTTCAGGTACAGCCTCTTTATCCAACAGATCCATTCCTCTGGCAGGTTTACAGCCCGCATACTAGCATAGAGATATGACCACGACACACAATCATACATCTTCTCCATGTCCAGAAATAGCAGGTAGCCCTTATTTGATTTAACCCTATTCTGGATGGTATTTTGAACCATGTGAATATTATCCCAGATGGAACGGCCCCAAACAAAGCCAAACTTCATTGGGTGTAGGATCACATCTGCAATCTTCATGATTCTGTTAGACAGAATCCGGGTCAGCAGTTTGTAATCCGCATAGACAAAAAAATTGGTCCCCAGTTCTTAACATTGCTCCTATGACCCTTGTTCTTGAAGAGGTGGCAAATTGACACCTCATTCCCCTCAGAAAATTGGGTGGCTGAAGAAAGGACATGGTTGAAGAGTCTAGTCAGATGGGGTGCTATCAGACTTCTGATAGGCTTAAACACATCTTCTGGAATGCAGTCTGGACTTGGCATTTTGCCAGTTGGGACTCTTCAATGGATGCAAGAGTCTTCTCCAGTGTGATGTTGGCTGTCAGGGGTCCACACATTGCCAGGGACATTGCCTGAGCCTTTGAATAGCCTCCTTTATTAGTAAAGAGAAGGCATCCTCATCTACATCTGTATGAGCATACAGATTGGAGTAGAACCCCTGTATCTTCTGCTTAATCACGGATTTGTCTTTAGTTTTCAGACCTCACCCTTTATCAATCTCAGTGAAAGGGGATCCCCTCTGACGCTGAGCAAGGCTACATAGTCCGTCCTGTGTAGATGTGCCAAAGCTACATTGTAATTCTTATGTAGCGTTGGTCTGACGGCGCTTTTCAATGGTCATCTGCAGCTTTTTGATCTGGCAATGGAGAGTGTTGAACTTCAGAATGTTCTTCTTGGCCACTTCCTTATATTCTTTCTCCAAGCATGAAGTTTTGTGAGCTCATTGTTCTGCTGTCTCCTCTGAAAGGAGATGGTGGATGACTGAATCTCCCTTTTGATGCCCAACCATGTGTCACTGGGTGACTTCACTGGGCCCATCCGGGGGAGGTCATTACCAGGATGGCTCTCTCAATCATCTCCTTCCACTTGTGGTTACAAAACGTGGATGGCTGTATAACCCACCATTGTTTAGCACATCAGGTGATACCAGAGTCTCAATTAATATACACAATATGGTGATCTGAGATATGGGCTACCTGAACCTGGGATCCAATGAATTCCTCTGAAATATTGCCAGAGATTAGGATATGGTCCAGTCTGGCGCCTGACACTGGGAACCCATCCACATAACCCCATCTTGACAGCTGGGTAAGGTCTGGGATCTTGTTGGTAATAGTCTCAACTACCCCTTGTGCTTCCAGAAACTCCTCCATCAGGTGCGCAAATGGATGACGTCGCTGAAGACATGAGAAAGTGTCTCTTTGGTTATTGGTGTACGTGTTGAAATCCCCAATGTAGAGATTCTGGTCAGGAAAGTCAAGGGACAGCAGGATCTGCCCCCCTTCCCTACTTCCTTGGTTCCCACCAGGTTACAGGTATACATAATAACTGTAAGTGTCTTATCATTCCTAACATCCCTAACTTTTTCCACTAGTATTCTGCCCTCTAGGTGCATAGCCATGAAGCTGATTTCAATGTTATCTCTTGGGGCCACAATTTTCACGGGATCTGTCCAGAGTCCCTTCAGTTTACTCTCTCTTGACCATGTGTGCCCTGCTGGGTCTGGTGACAAGTCTGGTTTGGTTGCAAGTTGCTGAGCCTGGATCTCTGTCATGATCCCCAGGTTGCTATTATTATTTGTTTTTATATAGTGTAGTTTCTCCCCCCTCAATTTCAACGTTGCAATCCCCCTCACATTGATAGTCACAATCCTCATAACTGATCATCTGACCCACAGGTATGAGGCGCTGCATCAGCGGGGTGGTTTTGCTGATTGGGGAGGTTAGGGGATAGATCAGACATGGAGGAGGACTCCAGGTTGCACTTGCTCTTAGCAAGAAAGGGGCCTGGAGTCTTTTTTAGCTGAGGCTTGAGCTTCAGCCATTTCCGCAGGACTAAAGTCCTGTTCCATGTCATCTACATCCATGAGAGCAGCATAAGGAGTTTTCTTGTTGGTCTTTCTAGTTGGTTTAGGGTTCACAGTGGGCTTGGGTTCAATAGGGGGTTAGATCTAGCAGTCTTGCTCTCCTTGGGTTTCTGGCTCCACTTAGCCTCTGCATCCTTCTTTCACTCATCATGTGGTTTCCAAGTAGGGGATTCCTGCTGGGGGCAGACTCTCCAATGGGGCTGTGGGATCACAGAAGAGTTATGTGACATCATTATCAAATCTTGATACTATATTGGCCCAAGCTTTAGCGTGTCTCTGAGCCAGTGCAGCTCTAGTGGCCAGTGGTTCATGGGGATGAGAAAAACTAGAGGGTATCCACGCCACTGGGTTTTGGCAAAGAAAGGTAAAACTCTCAATTCTAGTTACATCATCTTCTGGCTCATAGATGCTGTCCTGATAGTAAGCATTCCGTCTGCAATGATAGTAGCTGGTGGTTTGGCCTAACCTGTAAAATAACCAGCATACTTGTCTCTCCCCTTCCACTTCAACTGCAATCACCTTGGGATTCCCAGGAATACAGATGAAGCGTGGAATAGGTATTTTCTTTTCCCGGACCGTGGGAGATGGGTCCAAAAGAGCATGGATTGTAGTAGGCACAAAGTTAGATGGCAGTATATCTACACATTCAGTGTGCCATGCCAATATGTACCCATAATAGCAAAGACTTGTCTTGATACTTTTTACACCCACACGCTATCTTCACACTCAGTTGGTACATTAGTGAAAGATATCCACTTGGTACACTTATTGATGAAAGAGGTCTGCTCCATTTGAATGTGTCCTCCTTTGTAGCTAATGTCCTTATTTTTTGCCTTGTCTCTAGACTCTGCATCAGGAAACCCTACATCCAAGTAGTTCTGCTTGATAGTGTAGTGAAAGCAAAGCTGGGCATTTGGGAACTCACTTTTAAAGAACAACTTTATTGTCAGGGACCCACTCTCAGGCGGCCGGCCCTCCAGTTTTGGAGGTAACTTGGGCCGGGTTTTTAGTGGGCAGGGCCCACCACAAGAGAGGGGCTAACTTTAAGAGGTAAGAAGCAGACTTCCCTAACCAAGACCACGGGCCAGTGGCTGGTACAATGGTGTCCACCACCCCAGTGAGGGTGATGTACACTATACCAAAAAGCTTGCTGGTATGGTCAGTTGGCAGGTTGGGAAAGAGGCTGGCATCAGTTTTGATGTTACAGATGGTTCCATATAAACGTTGTAGGCAGGAGGTAGTTGAATTTTCCTCTAAACAACTTTGGGGTAGAGAATATCCACGGGCCTTGATGGTTGTATCTGACGGCGGATTGGATGCGGGCTAATGGATCAAGTTCAATGATTTTCTCTGGTGTGTAACCCTTATACTTGGGCTTTAATGGGTAATCAGTAAAATGAACGGGCCCAAAGGGAGCACCAGGTGGACAGAAAACTGTGGGCAGAGAGGCAGGAGGCCCAGGGGATCTTGAACTGAACTTATAGACAGCAAATACAAAATATGGTAATAGCTGTATGAGCCAAAGTAACATAACCTTTATACAAAAATGGCAATAAGTTTGGAGTGCGGGGTCCTTTGGTCTATATAGCACCCCACCTCTAAACTTAACATTTTCCATGGGTTCATCAGGGCATTGAGGAAAGCTGGGCCGGGGGAATCAGGTACTTGGTTCTGAAAGCAGCAAAATGGCGCTTGGCCCGGGAGTTCTTTCATTGGTCAAAAATCTTGATTTGGCTACCTGATTGTCTTGCTTTAGCATTGTGGTCATGGGGCCGGGCTGCAGGCCTGTGCCTCTTTCCTGGGTAGGCTTCTGATTGGTTGCTTGAGAGGACTTCAAATTCATGAAGCTTACATAGGCACCATCTCTGCCTTCATTAGGCAATTTTAGAGGCTCTTCTTCAGGCGCCACTATGGTTGGGCTGGTGTCAGTATTCTGGCTTTGGGAATTCATAGGAGCCTTGGCTTGCAGGGGTTCAATCCCCAAAAAACACGGGCGGTCTAGCGGTCCATAGGCCCGGCAGCCTGCAGGGATCCAGGGCCAGGGTTCAAATCCTGCTCCTGGGCCTGGGTTTCCAGAGGGAAAGAATTGTCAATCTTGACATTTATGGCCTGCATATACCCTTCATGGTCACTCTTAGGCAGTTCATATAATGACAGGCAGATTGCATTGTTTATTACTGAATTGGGTGCATACAATCCATAGCAGGATCATTCAGTTTTTCACAAATGTATTCTTCAAAGGGCATGTCGCTCTTCCATGATACCTTATTGTTGCACAAAGAGCTATAAGTGAACTACTCCTGCTGAGCCTGACTCTTACACTTGGGAGGACTAGCATGGGCTAGAGGTACATTCTGGTCAATCCAGAAGATTGCCTCTTCTGTGGTGTACCCCACCTTGACCCATTTGATAAGTTTAATAGGGTCAAGGTTTTGGCAATGAAACTTGGATGCTTGTGCCAGTTCAACCCCCATGTCAGTCCAGGCCTTGGCCATGGGCCAGTTCATGTCTTTGACAGCCAGTTAGAAGCCTCATTGGGGGCAAATCCTCCTGGGATAAACATAGCCACCTCCTGAAAGCTCTGACCTCTTGCTGTACACCATTTTTGTAGATCAATAGGGCTCCACTTCTCATACTTAAATATGAGAGCTGCCTTAGCATCCACCTCATTGTTGATCCATTCAGCTGCTTCACTAGCTGTCATGCCACTCAAGAGGAACTCAAATGCCAGATCTGGGGAGGCAGAGGCTTTCATCCACTCTTTAACCTCATATACCTTGAATCCCTCTGCCATTCATTCTCTGGCCAACTTGGGGTTAACCTGGTCCGTTCTGAGTTGGTTGGAATCAGCCGGCATAAACCCTGTTTCAGATCAGATCACAGCTGCCTCCACATTAAAGGCATGTACAAACCACTCTGCAGCCTTTAAAAAGCCAAAGACTGCCGCCTTTCATTTAAGCCAGTTATCAAGGGGGAACTTTCCCATGTTCAGATGGGCTGTCTTAATGTGAAGAGATGTATCCACTCTAGGCTGTGCCCATGCCATGGCCTTGTCAACCAAAACCTGCTGGCTTTCCCAGTACCTCATCACAGTGGCTGGATATCCCAAATCCTTTTATTTTCAAGCATTATTGTATGGAATATTTGTAAAAGACCCCAACTATAAGTATGTCTTAGGTGTCTAGCCCACATAAACCAGATGGGCTGCTTGGGTGCTGTAAATTTCTGTGGCCCACCTTTGGCCCTGGATCAGGATGTATTTCCCAGACCATCAAAAAAGGTGGCCCGTGTGCAGGCAAAACCCCTCCAAAACCTGGAGGACTTGGCCCACACGTTAGACAAACGCTTTGTGTTGGCCTTCCTGGCTGAAGTTCTCATTTCCCCTTTGGAGTCCCCTCCAACTGCGGAGGAGACATTGATTTGGTTGGATTGCTTGTTGTCCTGGTGTTGCCCGGTCCTGAAACAATTAGCAAACCAACAAAAAAATGCGGGCCACATGCAGTTGGAAAGGTCAAATCTGCGGCCCGGGGAAATAGGGTACCAAAACCCGCGACCAGTGGTGTCCCAGGTAGCTAATTCCTCCGGCCCGGGAGTCCCCTGGCCCAAAAAATTGGGTTCTGGAGCTCGCCGGTGGAGACGTCAGAGGAAGGCATTAGGGGAAATGCGCACCCTGAGTCCTCAGAAGGCTCCTAGCCAATTAAGGGGCTGAGTCTTACATCCGGCCCTGCAGCCCCTATTTTCTGGGTCTCATACCAAGATAAGATTGGCTAGTACTTTTTAATAGGCTCCCCTTTAGATTGCACTCCAATAGCCCCTTTCATAACCCCTCCTGTCCTATCATCCCCCCCCTTTGCATAAAATAGAAGCATGGGCCGTCAGGTCCCTTGCTTACCAATTCCAATTGTTGAATAAACTCCTGACTTTGCAAATCTTTTGTATTTTAAAGTTTGTTTAACAATAAAGGTATTTATCCCAACTCCCGCTGTTGTCCCCGCCTCCTGCTTTCTCTGGCCTGCCTGCCCGTCTGCCTGTTGTTTTTTGTTGGGAATTGTTCCAAGAACAATAACTTGGACCATTCCCTGTTATTTACCTGAGCACTTATTGTCCCCGCCAACTGCTTTCCCTGGCCCACCTGCCCCCCACCTGTCGTTTTTTGTTGGGAATTGTTCCGAGTATATTAATTCAGATCATTTCCTATTATTTACCTGTGCACCTGGTCCGTCCGCCCAGTAGTCTTAGCAAAAGAAGGGCACCCGCTTAAATCATGTTGTCACCTTGGTACAAGATGGCTGTGTGGATACTGGTACACATTTCCTCTTGTTCTGGTCCTCAAACCCAGTCTTTTGGAGCAAACTTTCCTTGATTTCTCAATCTTCTGAGTTTATTCCTGGTCTTTTTGAAAATGTAATTGAGCATCTCACCCAGATTCCCATCAAACTGGGATCCTATGGGTTGTTCTCTTGGTTGTCTTCTCATCTTGAAGAGTTGTTGCCACCTTTAGAATCTGTGACTACTGAAACTCCTTCTTCTGACTTGGTCAATCCTTCCCCCTTGCTCCAAATCCCTGAGTCAAATACAGAGGCCCCTTTCACTTGGGATTGCTCTCTGTGGCTACTTACTGGAGCCATGGTCATGGCTTTGGATGCATACTTCCCTCCCCTTTCACATCCAGTCTCCTTTGGGAGGCCCCTTTGAGAGGCTATCCCAGTCTTGCACTGGATGGCATCCTGGTGGTTGGTACCACCAGGATGGGAGCCAGACTTTGTTAGTCTAGCCTCCCTCTTTTACAGGTGCAGTCCAGGCCCTTGGTAGCCCATGCTTGTGCTTCAAGGGGGTGAAATTGGTCTTGGCCCAGGGACCACAGTCCACTGGGTTCCACCCAAACTTAGCTCACTCCCTTGTGTTGTCCAGGGTAATATTGGCTTTTGCCCATGCCCAGGCTGTTGCATCAGGGAACACCTCAAAGTATTCCTTGGCCTCAGAGGGGGAGATTCCAAGCTCCAAGATTGCTGCAGCATATTATCCAGGCAGGCCTGACTTAATAAATTTGATAGTTTTAGAAACAGGGTGCCTATTTGTTATCCAAGGTTCAGCCTGCGCAAATGGTACACAGAATCTAGAAATGTAGGTAATGAAATCAAAGGGCAGCCCCGTGTTGATCCATGCCAAAGCCTCATCTCTTGGTACTTGGTACTTGTAAAACACAGACGCTGCGTAAACATAAATACCAGCATGATACCACTTAGTGGTTGCATCCACTGTGAACTGATGAAGAAGCCACAGCTTTGATTGCTCTAGCGTCAAGCCTAAGATGCATCATTTAATTATATCTTAGAGACGTACTCCATTGTCTTCACAGCTCTGGGCTGTGGATCCATCAATATTATAGATTTCAAGTATTTCTTTGAAGAGTTGCTGAAAACTCAGGACTTCAATCTTTTGCTTGGGTGATTGATTTGATTGTAGGGCGTCAAATTCTCTATCAGAAACCTTATCCAGCCAATCAGAGTCTCCAATTCTTCCCCTGGACCAAGCCCTACTTCTGCAGCCCCTATTTGTGTGATATCAGAATCACTACGCCAGTTTTTTCTGCTGCCATCCTGTCCCACAACGTCACCCTTGTTCAACTGGTCCTCCCAGTTGTTGGGGACGTCCCCTGTGGAAGCAGGCCAGCGCTGATGCTGCCTCAGCTTTTGCTATCATCTTCTTTCTGCCTCCAGTGTCCTCACGTACCATGCATATAATCAAAGATTAAAGATACTTGGTATAGCAATGATTTGTTTTTAGTGCACTTTCAATTTTGAATTTAAATTTAAGATTATTGCTTAGTGGAGAGAGTTTTCATATGGGTATAAAAATCCTGAGTAATTGAGCCCAACATTGCTCTTATATAGGAAACTATCTCATTGCTGCTCCTTTATACAAGTAGCATGGTCTATATAAGAAATATCTAACCTATCCCAATATGACAATCCTTGCCTTAACTCTTTGGTTTATTAAGCCAAAAAATAATAAAGGAACATTACCTAGATACCATATTAGAGCCAGCTCATCCTTTATAGAGAAGATACTCAGTAAACCAGACCCAACCCTTTAAACAGCTTGCTATTTCCTTTATTACCCTCACCAAGGTACGCATAAAATACCATCAATTCAATTTCTCCCCTAATCCCAGGCAAGGGTGCTTCCTGGGGGAACAATGATACAGGATACATATTCTAGATAAAAACATATCACTGGGGCTAGAAGAATCTCCAAGAGTAAACTTTTCATGAATCTTCAATGAGGAAGCCAATCTATTTTTGGAACCACTGGTCAACCCCTCAACAAGGTTTTGGATCTCAGAAGACCCCTTAAAACTTTGTAGAGGTGGTTATAGACCATCTTCTTCTTGGGATCATCTACTGTGAACAGTTAGCTAATACCTTGCTATTACAAAGAACATCAAAAAAGGTGGTGTATACTGTCAGAAATCCTATGGATACAAAGCATGGATATACTTTAGGGTGTCTCTAAAAAGCATTAGTCAACTTTTCCTGATGGCTAGTCTCTTCAACCCCATTCCTTTTGTCTGTGGGCTATATAAGTGATATTTCTGTCTTACTACATTTCTCAAAGCGCTGACAGGCTCTTTGCTGCTTGAGGCAAGAATGTTCCACACATGGCCAAGCCATTTGGGGGTAGTGCACCAAGTCCTTGATGTATGTTGCTCATCCATAGGAAACCTGGTGTTCAGTGCAGCAACTCAGATTGATGAGTCCAACTCCCACCCTTCTTGTCCACCCATAGTCTGGTACCTTGAGGGTATTCCCTAATGGGAGAAGAACAAAACCTAAATAGCACAAGGCTTTACCTGATATACACAAGGCTCAAATTCCAGGTATGTCAAGTTGATATCACCAGCTGAGATACCATATCTTATAGCTAAATATACAGGGTGCAGCATATTTCCCCTGGGATAGTCCCTCAAATAGTAGAAAGTATATCCAATCTGCAGGCCCCATAATAAGCTTTACGGCTCCTGGATTCAAAACCAAAAATCATCAGGTTTATATATATCTTCCCTGGCGTTTTCAACCAAGCTCAAATAGCTGTAGCATAGGAAAATAACAGCCTGATTTTTCCCCTGGTATAAAAGCTAGAGGATGTGCTTGATACCCCTACTAAAGCTTTTTACTGCTGCATGAGCTAATCTTTTCCTTACCTTTCTCTGGGTGGTATACCCTGCTCCCCAAGAAATTTTTGATCATAGGGTTAGATTTAGAACCTATTGTACATTGAAAGGATTAACCTGGCCATCCAGTGTATACCCTGGCCTATCTTTAATTGGTGCTTGAAATCAACCTTTACCAAGTATCCCATAAAGCACTGGGAGAAGATTCAGTTGTGGTTGATATATTTACTGGAATGTAGGAGGATCCTTGCATACCTTGGTGGTATAACCCAAAGCCCGCACACCAATAATGTATATTGGGTGGTTGAAAATATCAGGGTCCTCCAGAAAAGTTGGAGTAGATCCCAGTATGATCTCTGGATCAAGTATCAGGGTCACCTCTTGCCTCCAGGCAAGCTATTTCCCAGGGGGGTGGGTAACTGAGGGGGATTAACAAAATATATTACACGGTCCCTGGGGTGTTGAAAAGTGAAGCCTTTTTAATCATTGGGGATGTCCAGGGTTCTGGGCAGGTTGCAGCCCCTTTTTTACTTGGATGCTGGTATCCTTGAGTCAAGGTAAGCCAACCTTGCATTGCTTGGCATAAAGATATGGTGCACTGCTTCATATGTAGCCTGAGCTATATTAATCTGAGAGGGGGTGGTGTTGATTTCTCCTCCACAGCTTCCCCTGCTCTGCTTGGGCTAGCCTGTGGTTTATTTGGGTCATGGGTGGCTACCCAAACTCCATCTCCCACCTGGAACTTTTCACATCTGGAGGGGAATCCTCTCCCTTTAAAATTGGTTTTTGTTAGAACTTGGTCTTCTTGAGTGTGTTGTAACTCTTGGTTGTTCCCACCAGGTGCTTCTCTTTTGAGTGTAAGAGTTGGCCCTTACATGTTACTGAAGATTATTAGTCTGCACCTGCAATCTAGTTCATACAGGCCCCTTCCAGTATTTCTTTCACTCTAGTGCAGAACCCTTTTTTAGAGTGGAAACATGAATTCTCTATTACAGAACCCCATCAATACATCTGGGAGCCTTCCTGTTTTGAGACTTGTTTAGCTTGAAGAAATCTTTTTTAATGTTTCAGCTAGTGGACCATTAAGCGTCTCAGCACCATAATGTGCTGGTGCAGGGTAGGGGCTACTGGATATAGCTTGAGCTTTGTTGATTGTGGTGTTCACCTTGCTAACTCTTGGGAAATCACCTCTCCTCCATCTGTGCTGGAGAGCTTCATATGACCAAACTTGGATATGATCTCTTTATCAAGGAGAATTTTAATTTATTGTCTTTATTCTCCTTGTCAGCTTGATCTAAAGGCCACAGAGTGGCACACTAGTTTCTGAGATGATGCAGCTCTGTTGTTTCTATCACCAGGTATGGATCTTACATTATCTAAAGCCAGAATATAGGGGGGTGGATGTTTCAAAAGAGTACCCCAGACTTTGGGAGAGATTTCTGCCTAATATTGATTCACAAGCTTTGCATTTTTTTAAAGCCTGGTGTTATTTTATGATGCATACCTGGTACTAATATTATGCTTTCATGTACGGATCCAGGGTTCTGATGTGAGCATTTTATCAATCTCTGTGATTATGTGGAGTGGTGTAATATTTTTACCTATGGGGTGTGAGGTATGTGACACCACATTAGAGTATTGGATGTAGTGTACCAAGGAAATTCTTGTAAACATGTTTTTCTTGGGGATCTGTTATTGGGTGCCCATAGCTTCCCCAGAGTGAAGCCTTCCTAGTGAACTCCTGTTATCAATGCAGGCCAATTGAGGCCCCTGATATTTATTGTGAAAGTTGCTTAAACTATAGCCGTGATAGGTCATCTGCTGTAATCAACTTTCTTCCTGATGTATTTTCAATGGTCATAAGGTACTTTAGATAAGGTTAATCAATTCAATTTGTCTTTTTATGTGATTTTGTGTATCTTTAAAAACATCTTTGATTTCTTTAGGCCAGTTGGTGCTTTGAATATTGGTGCATCTTCTAAACAGCATCATTTTTCAAGTGAAAGTAAACTATGCCCACTAACTCTTTACCAATGATGGGGGTTTCCCTTAACTGATATAGAACTATATGCATTATTGTCAATGTATAAATTCCATTTATGAAGTTTGTATCATTAAAGCGTCTTTAATGATGCTGCAAAAGAATTGTTACCCATCCTCTAGATTCCATCTAGGTCAAGGTATTAGATAATTGGCATGGTTACCATGTGCTCCTTGATCTGTGGAAATGTTGATCACAGGGAATTTTGCATACAGTAGCTTTCTAAGCTGTGGAACTAAGAGGAATCAACTCAGATCAAGACAGAACAGAATAAGACCCAAATATATTGTTAATCAATATAAACCCAATATTTTTTTGTTTATTTTAAATCTTATTTAATCTTGCTTACCGCCACGGCTCTGAAAAATTCTGTAAAGATTAGCAGATCCCCAATGAGTTCTTAGAGTGATGCTATTAGTGCTCCCCAGCTGGTGATGAACCTTTGAAATATGCCATATCCCTAGAACATTGCTGGGTTTAATTTTGTTATTGGGATGTAATTCAGTTTAGTGCTCTCAATTTCTTAGGGTCTGGATTCAACCTATTATTTCTGATTGGATAGCCTAGGTGGGGGAACTAATTAGTAAGGAGCTTGCGCTTGGACAGCTTGTAAACTAGTTGATCATGGTGGATTGTGATCAGGACAGCACATAGATTTCCCCAGAGTTTTTCTTAATCTGGGATGTAGGTCATTCTTTATTAAAACATCATATACCTCTATTTTCAATATTGCTTGGATGATTCATCCATATAATTTAAATAGATACTTGGGGTATTTTTGATCTAAAGCTTAAGAGTGTACATTAAAATGGATCATAATTAATTCTGAATGCCACCTTTGAGATGGCCTAGGTTTTGGCTTAGAATTGATGGTTTTCTGCTGGGATGCCAATCTTTATTAAGGGTTGTGACCCTCCTAGGGCACTAAAAAGGTTGAAAATCACTAGCAGGATATATATAATTAATTGGGGAATTTTAAGGCTTGGTAGCTGAGGAAGAAGGGTATTTCACTATTGGTCTTGGTCACAAAGAAGATTGCTGCACCAAGTAGAGAACTGAGGGTCAGATGGATCAATTTTATACATATATTGTCTGGGTGTTCCTTCAATGTGCTGTCTTCTTGTGGGATCAATTGCAGATTGGCACCATATATATGGTAGCTTTTCTGAGTGTTAATAAGCCAAACAAGATTTTTTTGAAAAATGGAGCCTCTGCAAGCAGCAGGTCACTAAGATTTCAGATTTAAATCTAGAAATCAATTGTAAGCGGGTTTTGGCAGAAATTGGGGTTGGATGGTTCACTAATGCCCTGCACTAAACATTCTATAACTTTCACTGCTGGAGTTTCAACCCCCAACCTCCTAGAAAATCAAATGGATGTGTATAGCATTACCATTGATGGGGTCAGTAAGGTAAGAAAATACCAACTGCAAGGGGTCCACCTCATCAGAATATATCTGCCATAACTGTGCTGTTTTAGCAGAGTTACAAGGGGGAAATATTTGGAAACTAGATAATGTTCTTTATAGTGAGATAAGTATTAAATAGTTAGTTTGAATTGTGGATAACATGAACTTGATTGTGTTGATCAATTGGTTGGATAGTGAAGGGAGGTGTCCTGATCCTGTTAATGAGTAAAGCGCCAAAAAAAGCTATCCACTGTAAGGGATCAGCTCTTGTTCATGTTGTCAAATTTGGAAATTCAAGTTGACTTCCTAGTTTGGCTTTGAGTGACTGGATAGGTAGATTGCAGGTCACAAACCCACTTACTCAGAACCTTGCTGGCGGGTCAAGCCTACTGTTTTGCCCCCACCCTTGGCTGAAGGTTGGCCTCCTCTGGGGGCAGGTTGCCAGGGAGGTTGTCAGGGGCCCAGGCACTGTATTAAACTAACTGTTGTTTAGTGGTTGGTAAGACAGTTTCTTGTTGTTTTGTCTTGCTTTACAGGGACTTAGGCAGTTGTGATGGAGGACCTTGTCCTGTCTGCGTTTTCTGAGTCCCTGCACAAGGTAAGTATTATTTTTGTTTACCTTTAGAATAATTGCTGGGCCTACTTTCTCAGGTTGTAGTTTGCTTTTATCAATTTTCATGACCCAAACTTTGTCCCCAACTTCATGTCTATCTTGGATGGGGACAAAGGTATTCTTTAGGTGTTTCTCTTCTCTTTCTAATTGATTGCTATTGGCCTGTATGACCTGGGGATCTGAGTGGGGTAGAACCTTGTATGGCATCTCCAGCTTAGGTCCTGATAGCGCCTGGATGATATTGGGTTGTGTTCCATAAACTAACTCAAATGGACTTTTCCTGGTGGATTTGTTCACACAAGTATGGCATACAAGGAGTTCAGTTGGTAGCTGCTTATGCCAGTCCTCAGGTCTCCTGGCGGTGATCTTGGCAAGGGCCTGCACTAAGCTACCATTTAGCTGCTCTACTTGTCCATTGGCCTGAGGATGTAAGGTGTTGTCACTGTGTGCTGGACCCCATCCTTGGTGAGGTATACATTGGTGTTTTTGGAGGTCTTTTCCTTGCCTCCATTGGTTATCAGGAGTTCTGGCTTTCTGAACTTGCTGATGATTTCTTTGCCTATGAATTTTTGAACATTGTTGCCTGTGTGGGTTTTCACTGCCTGCGCTACTGGCCAGCAAGTGGCAAAGTCAATGGCAGTGATAATGTATTTCTTTGTGTTGTGCTCCCTGGACATGATCCCCATAATGTCTAAGGTCCATACCTTGAAGAACAGCTGAGAACAAATAGTCAACACAGACTTAGATGGGGTGTTGCTCTTGGCAAATTTTTCACACACTTTATATTGACCAAGAACTTTTTGGACATCTCAATGTAGAGTTGGCCACCATGCCTTGTGTTTTAGAAATTTATAAAAGTAGCAGCTCTTGATGTGTCCTAAGTGTCTGTGATAGCTTAGAATGGTTTCAACTTGTTGGTGTGTAGTAATATACAGGATGGTGCTTCCATCAGTCATCTTGTGATGTAGCGTCATTTATACGTCTGTAAAGAGGTGTTTGTTTTTATGACTGTTTCTTTAGTGATGTCAGTAGTGCCTGGAGGAAAGCCTTTGTCTTTAGTTTGGAGTACCAGGAGGAACCAGTCTGGATCAATACTGTTTCCCCCTCTTGTGGCTCTAACATACAAGCAAGAGAGTGCATCTGCCATGGCAAGTTCAGGTTCTGGTTTGTATTGGATGGTTATTTTAAAACTTTTGAGTAACTCCATCCAGAGCGCCTGGCACCTGGAAAGATTTTTCTTTTATTTTAAAGCATATGAGGTATTATGATCTGTCAGGGCAGTAGACTCCTATTGATGTTCCAGGTAGCAGAGCCACTTGACAAGACAGTGTAAATTTTCTAATAGTTCCTTGTTGTTTATGAGGTAGCAACATTTGCCATCTGTCAGTTGCTGCACAACTTGTAGGCTACAGGTAGAAAATTGCTGTTGATGTTCTTGATTTGTAGTATTACCCCAATGAACACACCGGAGGGGTCTGTCTCCATTTGATACTATATGTCTTTCTCAGGATACTGTAAGATAGTAGCAATTGTAATTTTCTCCTTTAGACGCCAGAAAAAAAAGGTCAAGTTGGGGGTCCATACAAACTTGGACTTGGCACCAGTTATGGCTGACAAGGGTGCTGTCAAAACACCACAGTTAGGGATAAACCTTTGCACATAAGCAACCATCCCTAGGAATGTGTGGAGTTCTGTTTTGTCCTTTGGTGGTGGCATCTTGCAGATGACCTGGATTTTCTAGTTGTCAGGATTGAGGCTGTCTTTTGAAACTATGTGTCCCAGGAAGGGCAACTGCTTGCAAAAAAACTGACACTTAGAGGGTTTGGTTAGCAGTTGATGTTGTGCCAGAGTGACAAAGACTTCTTCAAGGTCCTTGTGATGCTGCTCTACCAAGGGGCTGTAGGCAATAATATTTTCCAAGTACACTAGTGTGTGAATGTCAATGTGGGGGGCAAATACCTCATTCATGAACGTAACAAAGGTTGACAGGGTGTTTGTCATATCAAAATTGAGCACCACACATTTGTATGAGCCATATTTAGTGCAGAAGGCTGTTTTGGGGATATCTTCCTCATTGATACAAGTCTGTTTTTAGCCTGTGGTTAGGTTAATCTTGGAGAAGACTGTGGCGCCACCCAAGGCATTGAAGAGGTCATTAATGAGTGGTAATGGGTAACAGTTCTTGATAGTAACTATTTTAGGGCTTGATAGTCCGTGACCAGGCGCAGAGTACCATCTTTCTTAGCCACAAAGAATACAGCAGCACCAAAAGGAGACTATGAGGGGCAGATAAGACCTTTTTCCAATGCCTCCTTGAGGTAAGCACACAGGGTGTTGTCTCTGTTTGGGGGTAAGGCAGTAGATGTGTCACGCCTTAGGTACAGCTCCTTTAAGTTGAATGAAGTGCTGTATGTGCTTTTCTGGTGGCAACCCTGGTAGAGCCTCTTTGAAGATTTCTGGATGGTGGGCTACAATTTTGCAATCCTGATGTGTGGTAGTATCTTGGTGGTCTTGAAGTGTATGACTTTGTACTGGCAGGAGTCTCAGTCAATTGCCTTGAGGTTATCTTTTCCCCCAAGGGTTTCTTTGATGTCTACAAAGACATGGTCGTGTAGGAGCTGGTCCACTAAGTCAGGGTAGATCTGGTGGTTGACACCCTTGCGTTTGATGGTCAATACTGAGGGCACCCAGTCACATGAGGATTGTTATTTCTCAGCTAATCAAAACCCAGTACAAGGTCAAACTTGGGAAAATCAATGATGGGGCCCTGGATGGTGGAGTTAAGATTCTCTAGAATGACAGAGAAGGGGGCAGTTTCCCTTGTCACAGCAATGTGATGTTCATCAGCTAAAACTATGTTCTTAATCCACAAAGGATTGGTGATTAGCCTGAACTTGTCCACAAAGTTGGTGTTGACGAGGGTTTAATCTGCGCCTGAGTCCAGGAGTGCTGAGCTTGTGTAACTGCAAAAACAGAAAGGATAGAACATCAGTTTATTGGGATGTCTGGCAATGGTGTAGAGTACTGGGTTCTCTGAGGGCACCTGGATCATTGAGCACTGATCTATGTCCTCAGGTTGGTACTGATTGTTGGGCGAGTTGGGAACTGTGCAGGGAGAGCTTGGCTTGTTTAGTGCTCTCCCCAGGCTTTCTTTTGTCTTGGTTGTCCTGTGTGGCAGTGACCGGAAGTGAGTACAATATGACTGTCTATTGTTCCAATTTCTGTGGCCGTTTGAGCCAGCAAGTTTGTGGTTTGCATTATTGAGGTTCTGGTTATTCCTGGTTGAAGGGAGCTTGGAACCTCCATCTTAGTGAGAGTCCTTTGGTTGTTCTCCTTTCCCTGTCTGTGCCTTGTGGAGGGCATTAGACACTTGCTCCACTTTCTCTGCCTCGCAGTAAAGGCTCTGCAAGTTGGTCAACTGATCCAGGTTGATGTGTCTCATCACGTGCAATTTGAGGGTGTTGTAGTACATGAGATGGGTAGCTGGGGTATCAAAGGCCATGTCAGAGGGGGCACATAGGTGGAGTTCTTTGTATGATTGAGTGAGCTCCTCAACCATGCCAGTTTGGGTGAGATTCTTTACTTGATGTATGATCATTGTAAGGTCTCATAGTTTGGGGAAGGTGGTTATAGACTAAAGCTTTAATACTGTTGATATTTATGTTGGTCAAATACAAAAAGGTAGGTAAAGTTTGTAGTAACAACTGGAATAGGGCTCCTAGAAGCTTGTAGGAGGTAAAATAAGGACTGAGGCAATTGATTAATCCTAAGAAAATAAAACAGAACCCAGTCTTAATGACTGAGGACTTGGTCAAAAAGTTGATTTCTAAGTCAGGGAATTGCTCACCACTAGTTGGAGGGTTAAAACTATCATAATCAGATTGTGTGTATTATTATAGAAACTACCTAACTGGTGAAATAGAAAGTCAAAAGGAATCATAAGATTGAAGAAAGAAAAGAAATAAGTTAACTAAATTAAAAAGGAAAACACAAGCCATAAAACCTAACAAGTACCTTTTTTGAGGTGCAAGTCAAACAATCTCAACTTATTGTTGAGATTGGAAAACCAAGCCTTTTTATTTACTTGGTATTTGAGGTGCAGAATTGAGGTGAGATACTTAACCAAAATTGGTTATAAAAAATGATGGAAGAAAAATAACCGTAGAAACACATGTTTCTTATGGTTTAAACTTAAAAAGTTAGAGCCCGGCATAAAGGAGATAATGGAAGGGCATTGGTACTTGGCAGGAGGTCAGAGCAAGAGCAACAAGCAGAAGAGCGGGGGAAACCTGGTCCGAGGATGCTGGCGTAAGCGGGAAAGCAAAAAAAGGTATTCAGGTTTTGGATTTGAATTATTATTACTAACATCTTAGGTCCGCAGTTTGAAACTCGGCCAGACAAAAACAAGGTAAGCTTTGAACTTAACACTAACCGTAAAAAATAGAAAGAATTTTGCCAGTCAAGGGAGAATGAAAATAAGGAATCTTTCTGAAAAAATGAGCCAATCTTAACCCAATTCTTCAAAAGTAAAATAATGGAGTCCAAGGAAAAATCTAGCAGCAAAAAATAGAAAGGAGAATCCTGACAATCATAAAGGTGGTGTCTTGCATTACAAATCTTGTCAAGAATTCCCATTTAAAGGTGTCCCAGTCCTTATTGGTGTGATCCTTGTGCCACTTGTCACACCAGGTGCCAGAATATGTGTGAGTCAGATGGAGATTTCTGCAATACAGAAGCATTATAGGCACTCCATTTGTGCCTGGTTACTTTGGGAATATTGAATCCATGTTGTGGTTTTGTTGTCATTGTCTCTAGTAATTGGTTTAAAGGTGGCTGTAAAGTCACTTCCCCCTTTAGCCCTGGATAGGAAAATCTTCCGCGCTGCACAAAAAAATCTGCTCAGAAGCTGGCCAAGCCCCTTAATTTCCTTGAGGATTTAGCCCACACAATTGATGAGAGATTTGTGTTGGCATAACCTTACCAAGTGGAAAATACTGGTGCTTTGGAATTTTTCCCCACTTGGGAGGAATCTCTGATTAATTTAGATTATCTTTTGGCTTGGGTTTGTCCGCACTTGAAATTAATTAAGTTTAAGCAATCAGGTCGCACTACTTCCAAACCTCTAAATGACAATCTAACTGGACTGAATGCTGATTTAATTCACTCCAGCAATGCAGTCAATCAGAGTTAAAGCTGTAATTATTGAGAAACCCTCCGGCCCTTTGAATTCCCCTCTGCAAAATTTATCTGCAACCAATCAAACTCCATCCATGGGTCAAGTGACCTTTGAATTAAAATCCTACCCTTAAAGCAAGAAGGGAACTTCCAGTCCCATGCTTGCTCATTCTATCAATTAAAGTTTTTACTTTCACAACTTTCAGATTATACTTGGGACTTTTGTTTTGGTCCCCTTTGTTTTCTCTGGCTTTATTAGTAGTTTCTTTACCATTACTTACCTTCCTGGCCTTTACCTGGTTCCCAGCGTCATCTTTGGAGCTCCTAGAGTTGAGATTAACTTTGTTAAACCCACTTACCTCACTTGCTTTTGAAAACTTAACTCAACCTTTAAAATTAGTATTCTATCCTTAATATATACTTACTCTAGTTTCAATTTTGCTTCTTGTTTGCTTCATTGTCTCCTCCTTTCACTATACACTTTGAATGTACTCTTTTGCTTTATCTTAAAGCGTATAGCTGTTAATCATTGTCTATCAACTTTGGACACCTCTTGTGGGTCCCTATTTGCTATGTTTCCTGTTTTCTCCTCTGCTAAGGGCATCACATCACCAAAAGTTTTGTTGTGCTTGTGTTCCCCTTTTTTAGAGTAGAATGCTGGCCTCCTTTCTGAAATTTTTGGCCTTTACCCTGACCCCTACCCTGGTGCTGGTTTGGATCACTTCCCCAGAACTATAGAGTTGTGTGTCCCATTCTTTCCACTTGGTGGGAAGTGACCCCAGCCATTTCATGCATGCGTTTGAGGACCTCCCTGGACGGGCACAGGACATCCTTGCCACTAGTGAGAACATTGTGAGAAGCCTCATCTGGGAAGATCTTGAACTCCCTGTACTCAAAAATTCCTCTGCTACGCCGTCACGCCAACCCTCCCAGATGCCCCCTCCTGGGATCCCTGTCACTAAGGTCCAGGAGAGTGGGTTGGTTTCCAAGAGTACCTGCCCAAGCGTGCTCCCTGGCACCTTAGTGAAGTGATTCTGATGAGTTTGGACTCCTACTTCCCCCGGCTATCTGCCACATCCTCTCTATGGACACCCCTTTGAGTGGCCATACCAGTCTTGCACTGGATGGTGTCCTAGTGGGTCCTCCCTCCAGGATGGGAGCCAAACTTATTTAGTTTATCCACCCTCTCTCACAGCGGCGCTGAAGTCTTTGGGCTACGTGGGCTGGCATGATGATTTTGTCTACGGCTCAAGAGACAAGGTAGGATGGAAAACCTACCTGTGCTACCAATGTTATAACTGTGCTATTTTAGCAGAGTTATAAGGGGGAATATTTTGAAACTAGATCATGTTCTTTATTATTAGATAAGTATTATATAGTTAGTATGAATTGTGGATAACAGGAACATGATTATGTTGATCAATTGGTTGGATAGTGAAGGGAGGTGGCCTGATCCTGTTAATGACTCAGGCGTCAAAATGAGGTATCCATTGTGAAGGATCATCATCTGTTCATGTTGTTGGATTTGGAAATTTGAGTTGACTTCCTAGTTTGGCTTCAAGTGTCTGGATAATTGGATTGTGGGTCACAAAACCGCTTGCTCAAAACCTTGTTGGCGGGTCAAGCCTGCTGTTTTGACATATCCCAAATGAATTTAAGTACCAAGAGATTCTTGAAAACTTAACTAGTAGCTTTATATTTTCAACTCATTATTTATATTTCCTTGTCATTTATATTGATACCTTCCAATAAGATTTTATAAAAAACAGTTAGAATCTACATTCTACCCACTTCAAAATCCAGGAAACCTACCTCGTCCATCTGAAATAATCCCTGAAATTTAAAAATTGAGTGTGAGGCCATTTATTATGAGACTCCTTGGCATTGGATCAAATCAAAGCCTTTCTCCCTTATCAATACATTGTAATATACTGTAGCTTATCATATTCTCTCTTTAAAGGGTTTTATTTGTAAGTAAATGAGCCCCATCTTCTCATCATTGGTAATGTCATCCTTATTTGGGATATATTCCTCATTTGATCAATTGCAACAAGCTCTATCTTCACTTTATAATGGTAAGCTGACAGTATTTGCTTGAATGGTTAATTTATTATTCCTTAGGATGAATAGTACTTAGACAAGTTTCTGCTAGAACCCTGTTATGCAGTGTAAAAGATGCAGATGTCCCATCACCAATTAAAATCTCATGCCTTCAGAGGCCTGGATGCCTAGCTCTGGGGATTAAAACTGGAAGTCTGGGGAAAAGATTGTCTGTTCTAGTAAGAGTTAGAAGTATCATATACTATATCCTGGAAAGAGGGCCTAAACCCCATAAAGTATCTCTCCTATGATGAATTAGAGGAGGAAAATATATCCTTGCAAATAGGAAATGGGCATCCTCTATTTTTGATTGTTGTTGCTGCTAAGCTGTCTGCTATAGCAAGAAATTTCAAGCACCAGACAGTATTGTCATTACATGTGGGAACTGATTGCAGCTGCCTTTGCGGGTACTTTGTTCATTGGACCAAAAAGTCCCCTTCATATAGTTTCTCCCTTGATCTAGATGCAGTGCCACCACCTCACTGTACACCATACCTAATTGGTAGCTAGGTTTTATCTTTAAACAGATTAATATTGACGACATTTTACATACAAAATTAATAGATATAACTACCCCAAGATGTTAAATCTTGGCAGATCTTGCTAGTGCATTGATCGGCTGAGTTAGTCTGGCTGGAGTTTGGTTTTTGAATAAAAATGAAACATAAAATTTAAAACTAAAAGAGTGTTTAAATTTTTATTTTATTGATTTATTATTATTTTTCGCCTCACCCCCTTGCTTTCAGCCTGAATATTCCACCAGATACCAATTAGGTGGAACTATAAAACAGAAGGATGGGAACCTTCTTTTTTCAAATTATTTATTGAAAATTTGGATTCGCCTACCTAGGGGGATCTGATTCCTGAAATATGCCAATTTGGAACGCAATGACTGCATTAAATACTGTAATCGTCACGTTTTTTCCCGCTGCAACCCTACTCCTAATGATAAGTGACACGATTTTTTAAAACAAAATTATGAATGAGCTGATTGGCCCATTCGAAGTTACAATCTCGAAACCTGATCGATTTTATCACTTTCGAGATGGCAGCTTCGAGTTCGGCGTATCTACCGAATCAGCCAGATATGCCCCCGATTTTCACCACATGTGAAGTTTTTATGGATTAAAACAAAAAATTTGAACGGAAAAATCAAAATAATGGCGCTCAGGTTTGATACCACCGGAGATGTAGTTCATATTAAAATAGGATTTATTTTCTCTGCGCTTAACAACAAGCTGCCGCTATGGTGATGAATGGCAGAGCTTCTCATCCGTTTGGTGAAACATGGCTATTTATAAGCACTTGCAGTACCAAAGCAGGTGTTGATGTCAACAATTGTGTACCCGCGCTTTCTAACTTCTTCGACGATTTGTGGGAGGTAGTTGACAGAGTTTTTGTAAGTCTCGTGCTGAGTGATGACATAGGGAGTAACTTTGGGATCAGCTTGGAGGCCTTTGACGACGTTGGAGAGGATTCTGCTGGGGTCAGAGTTGCCATAGACAGTGTCTTCAGTGTCGAGGGAAGTGAAGATACTTTTGTAGCCCATGGATGCCAAAAGGGCCATCGTTCTCTGGTTGCTATCGGCGTATGGGTTGCGCATGTAGATGGGACGCACACCAATCACATTGAAAATGGCGTCGTCAGTTTTGGTCATCTCTTCGCGTATTTGGTCATCACTGAGCTTTGTAATGAAGGGATGTGTGAAGGTGTGAGAGGCAATTGTATGGCCAGCAGCATAGTATTGTTTAAGGTACTGTTGGTGGGTGAGATTGCTTAGTTTGTTTCCAATCACAAAAAGAGTTAGCTTGACGTTTAGCTTATCAGCAATAGACAGAAGATCAGGAGAATACTGGCCAGGTCCGTCGTCAAAGGTCAGTGAGACATGGCCTGGGGTCTGGCATTTGTCAAGGTATTTAAGCTCGCAGGTGCCACTACCACAGGCAGCTGGTATCGCTGCAGGGGGGTTTGGTGTACATCCAGACTGACAGCCCTTGTCAACAGAGCAGAAATCAGCAGATTTACCACAGAATCCATTATTGGAGCAGCATGGGCCGTACTGACCTTGGGGATTGCACATCAAACCTCGATTGGAGGTTCCACAGCGTTCATTGTCACTGAATGCGGCAAATACGACACTCAGACAGGCAAGCAAAGAAGATACTTTCATTTCATTGATGAACCATCATTTGAACCTCTTTTATAATACAAGTAAATCATGCCTTATGCATGTAGGTCATTTTTACGGTTCTTAAACAAAAATATCTGACATAAGGCATATGACACGCGCATCCCGGAAAAATCTGCAACTAAGCTCTGTGCAGGAATTTACATAATTGCATGAAGTTACTCAAACTTAATATTTATGTGCACCGCATACAGCGTTCAACCATGCATGGGGTGCTTGTAAGCATCTTGCTAGTTGTAATGATTTGGGATTCTTAAATACCTGCAAACTATTGGTTGATTAAGCACAATAAGTACCAAAGTGTTTACAGCTCTTATCAACATCTAAAAACGTATATAATAAGCTAGTGAAAAAATCAGACTTAGATAGTAAAATAGTGCGCTAGAAAAATAATGCAAACTTTGAATATAATCGCTGGTAGAAGCCGTTGGATCGTTAGTGACTAGATCGAGAGACATTTAGTCCGAAGCTATAGAGAATACCAACTAAATCGAGTTTGTAATAAAAATATCCGATCGATGACTATTAATCATGAACCATCAATATAGCAACAAAAATTAAGGATGGGGTTTCTTGAAGTGATTTAAAGCCACAAATTATAATACACTTTAACAATATAAAATCAACAAAATAATTTTCTGTAATAAAAATGGCTCTTTTACAATCAGTAAAAGTACAACCTGATTTATACAACACATGATCATCAAATCCAGCATGCTATATTTGCAATATGAATTGTGATTTGGCATCTATACCCATTAAATCAATTTCTAGCATTTAATATAAACATAATAAAATTCAGGATACCAAAGACATATCGTTAGTTACAAACTGTTTATAGCATTTCCATATGCACAAAATGATCCATAGTAATTCAAGCTAGATCATTTACATTGCTAACATGTGTTAATTAAATCTACTACATATTTTTGAAAGTTTAGGATTATTACATAAGTTATAAAGCCTGCTAAGATAAACAAAAATTTCCAGGTTAACCCAGAATAAGTTCAGTCCAAGAAAAGTTTCAACTTTTTGGTAGAATAGGAGCTAATTCCACAGAAAATGGGTGCTGTTTGGCAAAAATGTCCAGGCACCCAACAAATTATGTAAACCGAGAACAAATCTATGTTGATTCAATAAATAAATATGCCAAGCACCGAACAAATGGATCTCAGTCACAAAACAAAGCCAATATGTTTACCATGGGGTTTAAGAACAGAACAAACTCAGGCGCTAAAGTGATAACCTTGATCCAGCAACAAACCCTCATAACAACTGAAACAGACAACATAAACATCAAATATCAAAACAAATCAATGAATTTAAAATACTGTTACCAGTTCATCCTAATTAATGCATACAATTAGCCATAAATGTAAATATATATTTTGAGTTCTGTTTTGGGATTGAAATTATAAAAAATCAAATTTATCAATACATACAGTAGTTTAAAAGCTATGGCACTAAGCAAAAAAACTCATCTGTAAGCAGGTCAACTCATCTATAACAAAATCAATGCATGTCAGAGATAAATAGAAGATAACCCAAATCCATTGCTAATCAATAGGAATTGATTGATTCTTGATTTCACTTTGAGCTTGGTTATTTTTGTTTTCAGTTGAGTTCTATTTGCTTGTTGCCACAGCTTTGAAAGCTATTGTATTCCTCTGTGCCTTGACAACCAACCAGTTAATTAAAAGGCTTTTTCTTCTTTTCATTTATTAAATTGTATGTTTATTTTATTAATCCTTGTTTTCCTTTTCTAAATATATTTCTATTTATTTTTATATCTAAAAGCTGCCAATCATATAGTCAATAGAACTTGTGCCAGCATTAACAAGTTACACCACTTTCTTATTCCTTTAAAAATATTTATTTTGAATATTAAATACATTCAAGCACTTGATCAAGAATTAATTTATACTATATGTAAACCTCTTGCCAAAAAATTTAGATCCAATAAATACTTTTTAAAGTTATAATAGCATAGAATTAACACTTATTCAATCAATAAAATACCTATAATATATATATGTGTAGTATTTATATACTGCTTTATTTTACAATGTTATTTATTTGAACAAAATGCTATAATGGATTCTTTAGAAGTAGAATTTCATATAAAGAAAAGAAACAAAATCAGAATATATTAGAGTAGAGCATATTTTTATTTTTGACAATGATGAGTGTAGCAGTATACCACCGCCTGAAGTAGAGGTGGTACACTGTCTTCACTGCCACACCATAGAAAGTGGGTACACTTTGAGTAAGTTATTCATTTTGGCTTATATAAAGAAGGTTTTAACATGTAAATTCAGGAGAAGCTTCTAAGGCAGAGCTACACACCTGTAGATTCCAGCCAGGAGCAGGGCATCCTGGATGTATGGTATACACAGTCATACCCCGGGGCAATATTTTTTAGCCCAGTGCAATCCTGGCCTTATCAATTCCACTCTGATACTGTCTAGCCTCTTAGTTCTTGCAGTCACCCCAAATATAATAGGAACCACAGTTAACAACAGATATAGCTTTACCTAGAAAAAGCATCTGTAAACTTGGACAGTATGGTATAAACTATGCTAATTTTCTTCTCATTTTCGGGTTTGGAGGATGTCATCTTTATTTCTGGCAGCATTCCTGTCTTTTCCCACACCTGGTCAGTATAAAGTCAGCTAGAAAAATATTGGGTTTCTTTGTGGCTGCTGCTTTGATGACAGCCAATTTTTGAAACTGCTCCACCAAAGTCATCAAAAAGGTAAGAAATTTTGTGCTCCATGGGGAAGCAGAACTGAGCACCTGGTGTGGGTCTGTTTCATCTCAAGTATATTCTTGTATGAGATCATTACCAGGACGTCCCAAACAAGATAAATGAAGTTTACATAGTAAACACCATCAAGAGCCATCAGGTCCTGACAGACTAATTGAGTTTCCTTATGAAAGTGTCGTGAATTACATTTCAATACTTGTATTAAAAACCCAGGAATCAAACCCCGGGCCTCAAGAAAAGCCTTGTGTTGACCAGGGTAGACAGAAGCCCGCCAGAAAGCCAGTTGTTCCCAAACCTGGGCTGTCAGAGATGCCTTGCCCCAACCAGGAGGAACAGGAACCTGCCAAGCGTCAATACTGGAGGTTTTAAATCAACATTGGAGACCCTGGAATCAAACTCTGACCCTCCCAAGACTACTCAAGTCACACAAAGTGGACAGGAACCTGCCAACTTGTTAAATTGCAAACATGAGTTGACAAGTTACTCCAAGACCTGCCAGTCTCCCAAGGACAATTCCCCAAATGGTCACCAGATTGCTGCCAACCTCACGCCACCAAAGATCTGGACCTAAGCAGAGGTTGTAGCTTGCCTTAAGGAGGTTAAAACAAAACCCACTGTTAAATCTGCCAATGGCCACCAGTATCTGCCAGTCTTCTGTTCATAATGGTTAGTACAATTGAACTGCTCAGGTGATGTGGTGAACAGTAGCGGCAGAACAAAGCATTGCCACTTCTGTTCACCAGAGCAGGCACAACCTGGATCTGCTGCCCTCAAGACTCTAAGCCAAGATCCATGTCAGTGCCTTGTCTGTGAACCTGAACCCTGCGAAAATTGAAGAAGCAAAAACCCATGGTATAAAAGCCCCTGGCAGTATGGTGATGACCCCATTGTCATTGTTGGTAATAAAGTTTTATGAACCTTTGGTTTGAACAAATATTACCTTATCTAGTCTTAGTGATCTTTCATATTAACTCTGGCCAAGTAGACCATCAGGCAACTGCCTCCTCCAGAGACCAACCTGCTGACCTGCCCCAGGCACTATACCATCCCCCTGGAGCCCCCTTTGGACCTGCACACTTTACTGAATACCCGCCCAACCCTGCCTACTTGGAGTACAACTTGGAAACCATCCTCATTGCTGAACACTTGGCAAGGGCTAGAGAGACTGAATACATAGTACATGAGGGAAAGCAGATAAAGTTTCTGCCCTTATTGTTAAAAGACAAGTACATTAATCTACCTGCATACTTTATCCCCATGAATCCACCCTTAACTGTAAGGTCTCATAGTTTGGGGAAGATGGTTGTAAACCAAAGCTTTAATACCGTTTATATTTATGTTAGTCAAATACAAAAAAGTAGGTAAGGTTTGTAGTAACAACTGGACTAAGGCTCCTAGAAGCTTGTAGGAGGTAAAATAAGGGCTGAGGCAATTGATTAATCCTAAGAAAATAAAATAGAACCCAGTCTTAATGACTGAGGACTTGGTCAAAAAATCAATTTCTAAGTCATGGAATTGCTCACCACTAGTTGGAGGATTAAAACTATCAATAATTAAATTGTGTGTATTAATATAGAAACTACCTAACTGATGGAATAGAAAGTCAAAAGGAATCATAAGATTGAAAAATAAGTTAAACTAAAATTAGAAAAGAAACACAAGCCATAAAACCTAACAAGTACCTTTTTTGAGGTGCAAGTCAAACAATCTCAACTTATTGTTGAGATTGGACAAAACTAAGGCCTTTTATTCTGATCTGGATTGAGGTGAGAAAAATATGGAGGGGGATTCTAATCAAAGATGGTCAGGAAAGCTTTGTTGTGAAGAGAGGCAGAGAAAACATGGTGTTAACTACATTTAACTTAAAAAGTTAAGTAGAAGGTAAAGGAGAGTTGTGGAAGCGGCAGACTGCTTGGCATGCTTTAGTTAAAGCGAGAAAACAAACAGGAGATTGAAGAGCGGGCAAGAAGGCAGAAAAACAAGCTCCAAAGTGCTGGCGTAAGCCACTTTGAAAAATACAAAAGGTAAGAATTTGGATTGATTGTTGCTAATATTAGCAAAAAGATAGTGGGTTTGAGAATCTTCCTGAATAAAGGTAACTTCAAAAAGATGAATAAGCGTTAATCTAGGTAAAATTGAACAGTAGAGCAAGGGAATGAAGGAAAGGAAATTGAATGAGAGTAAATTTGTTTGTGAACCAACCAAAGCTTGTGACTGGTCTTAATGATCCTGAAAATAACTAGCAGCAATAAAAAAGGGAATCCTGACATTAACCTTGCAACCCAACTGTCTAATGGAACCCCCACTGCCGCTGAGACCACGTCCACTCAACTGTTTGGAGTACTCTACATTACTTTGGCGGGAATAGTAGACAACATGGTGCCCAACTCATGGCCCTGGTCTTTGCTTGGGTGATCTGTAACCTATATTATCAAGTTAGCACCCATCCTCTGGTGGGCATTACCCACTGGCCTGGCAGTACCCTGTCCAGAGTCACCTAATTCCTCTACCTATGCCTGGCTTTCTTACAGGAAGTAAGACTTTATAATTTTTCAACAACAGCTGCATCTGTATCAAATCTTGCACACAACCATCACCAACAAATCAATATTTCCCAAGGGTAAAAAGATATACTAGAATTGAGACAATAGTTTTATTGATGATCCTAGATAAGAAGAGGTTGAAATACTTAAAATGATATGCCTGTGATGGTTTTATATCCAATTATGTGAAAAAAGACAATAAGGTAATTACGTTTAAGCGAGATCAATCCATAACTTTATATCAGAAACTTATTATCACAAGGAAAAAATTGAAATATAAAATTATGGGCTTTTTGCTGACACCAGCTTGGGATGAAATGGCACAGTATTTTTGGAAATATAAATGACCGAAGATGACAAAGAAGAGAAACCAATTGAAACATAAGTCTTAGCATAAATATTAAAAATAGGCACTTTCAGTTGAGATTTAAATACTCAGTCCTGACAATAGACAGTAACCATTCATTCTGTTGCACCTTTAGCAGACATCAACTGGGAGAGGGTGTCTTTAGTCATTGGAAACAACCTGTTGACCTTGCCCACCAGCACTACAGCCCACAGATCACAGGAATAATAAAGGTCATCTGCTGCCCATGCAGATGATATAGTTTGAGTAGTGTTGTAACTGTGCTGTTTTAGCAGAGTTACAAGAGGTAAAATATTTGGAAACTGGATAATAATCTTTATTGATATATATTAATTATATAGTCATTTTGAATCAATATATAACAGGAACATGATTGTGTTGATCCCCCAGTTGGATGGTGAAGGGGGTGGCTTGATCCTGGTAATGAGTCAAGTGCCAAAACAAGGGGTCCACTGTAAAGGATCATCATCTGTTCCTGTTGATGGATTTGGTAATTTGAGTTGACTTACTAGCTTGGCTACGGGCCACTGGGAAGTCAGTTTACAGGTCACAAACCTGCTTGGTTAGAACCTTGCTGGCAGGTTGAGCCTGCTGTTTCAACACCCCCTAGCTGAGGGTTGGCCTCCTCTTGGGGTAGGTTGTCAGAGAGGTTGTCAGGAGCCCGGGAGCTGTACTGTACTAGCTGCTGTTTGGTGGCGGGTAAGAAGGTCTTGAATTGTTTCTGTCTGCCTTGCAGGGTATCAGGTGGTCATGATGGAGGACTTTGTCTTTTTTGCGCTTTATGAGCCCTTGCATGAGGTAAGTGTTGTTTTTGTTTACCTTTAAGATAATGGCAGGGCCCATTTTTCTGGCTTTAGTTTACTTTTGTTGATATTCATGACCCATACTTTGTTTCTGACCTCATGCCTGTTTTGGATGGGGACAGAGGTCTTTTTAGACGTTTTCTTCTCTTTCTGATTGATTGCTATTGGCCTGTATGACCTGGAGATCTGAGCGGGGTGGAACCTTGCTTGGCATTTCCAGCTTAGGTCCTGATTGTGCTTGGATGATGTTAGGTTTTGTGCCATAAACTAACTCAAAAGAAGCTTTTCCCAGTGGATCTGTTCACACAAGTCCGGCATACAAGTAATGCAGTCAGTAGCTGCTTGTGCCAGTCCTCAGGTCTCCCAGCAGTGAGCTTGGCCAAGGCTTGCACAAGGCTGTCATTCAGACGCTTCAAACGTCCATTGGCCTGAGGATGATAAGGTGTTGTCACTGTGTGCTGGACCCCATTCTTGGTGAGGTATACATTGGTATCTTTGGAGGTCAATTCTTTGCCTCTGTCAGTTATCAGGAGTTCTGGCTTTCTGAACTTGCTGATGATTTCTTTCTCTATATATTGCCGCACATCATAGCCTGTATGTGTCTTTAATGCTTATGCCACTGGCCATTGTGTGACAAAGTCTATTGCAGTAATGACATACTTTGTTTTGTTATGTTTCCCTGGCATGGGGCCCACAATGTCTAGGGCCCACACCTTGAAGGGTAGTTGTGTGTGAATAGGTAGTACTGATTTTGGCAGGGTATTGCTTTTTGAAAGTTTCTCACATACTTTGCACTGGTCCAAGACTTCCTGGACGTCCCATTATAGAGTTGACCACCATGCTTTGTGTTTAAGGAAGTCATAGAGGTTGCAGCTTTTTGTGTGTCCTAGGTCTCTGTGATAACGTAGGATTGTGTCAACTTGCTGATGTGTGTGAAAATAAGGAATGAATGAACTGTCAGACATTTTTTGATGTAAGGTCCCATACACGTCTGAAAATAAGTGCTCGTCCTTAATGACTGTTTCCTTTGTTATGTCTGTGGTGCCAAGGGGGAAGCCTTCATCCTTTGTCCGGAGCACCAGTAGAGCCCAGTCTTGGTTGAGCCCATTTTTTCCCCTTGTGGCTCTGATGTACAGGTGCAAGAGTGCGTCCACCATGGCAAGCTCTGGGCCAGGCTTATATTGTATGAGCATATTGAACCTCTCCAGGAGTTTCATCCATATGGCTTGACGGCAGGAAAGGTTTGCTTGGGTTTTGAAGTATATAAGCGACTTGTGGTTGGTCAATGCTGTGAACTCCACCTGTTGTCTAGGTAACAATGCCATTTGACTAGGCAGTGCACAATTGCCAGCAACTCCTTGTCATGTATAGGGTATTGACACTTACTGTCTGTCAGTTTGTGTGATTCATAGGATATGGGTAAGAAGTCATCATCATTTTTTTTTGATTTGTAGTACTCCCCCAATGGATGTGTCTGAGGCGTCTGTCTCCATTTAATATTCCCTGTCATGGTCTATATCAGAGTCTGGCTGGACTCCCATAGGGGAGGCAGGCTAGGCCTTGAAGGCCAATTACACAATAGGCGCAATTCTGACCAGATAGTTGATTGCAGTAGCTAGGGAACGCCAACTCCCAGTATGGGGCACAACCTGATTGGCCAGCCTCAATACTGTGATATAGACAAATCCTAAATTACTGAAGTCCTGGGCAGGAGGCACAGTTGGCAGGGGGGAGTAGGAGGAATCTCCAGCATGGAGGGCAAAATGATCACTCTTGGTGGCCAGGAGGGAGCAGATATGTGGGTGGCAAAGTGTAGTGGAGTTATGAATAAATACAAACAGAATAGTTATATTGGTGCAAAAGTAGATAGTTCTTGCAAGAAAACATTAAATCTTGAGCATGAAATTGTTTAATTTAAAGATGTCAACAGTGAGAGAGGATGCCAGTGTTCCCAGCTATATCCTGCTTGGAAACTACAATTGGACTTACTGGCAGCTCCTTATTGGTTGTCAATGAATTATTCTCAAGTTGGGTTCCATTGGTGACTCCTTATTTGTCAGTTAGATGGATAATTTCATTATTCTTGACCTGGGGAAGATGGCAGGGGAATTTTGGGCCATTTGGCAACCCAAGTCCCCAATTCTGGGTTTCAGAGGGTGTGGGCTAATTAAAATCTTTTCAACTTGGCTTTGGGACAGTTTTTAATTGTCTCCAGGCTTGGAATTAACCAGGGTTTGATTCTCCACTTGGAATTAAATATTCTTTTGGGTTAATCTGTGTGATTGATAACACAATTGTTTGGTTGTGCAATTGCTTCATTGCAGGTGCTGAACCTATGCAACATAGGGTTTTTTCTGGCCCATTCTGGGCCCTGACATCATCCTCCACCATAGTTGAGCTTGCAGAGCACAACTCTTTATTCCATGACTTATATTCATTCAGCAGGATAGTGGCGTTCTCAAGGTTGGATTCTGGTTCCCAAGTATTCTCTTCATTGGGGGTATCCTTTCCATTTGACCAGGAAGTGAGGTTTTTGGTATCAGAGTTTGTGTCCCAGGATGGCTTTGACCTTGTGTTCTATAAAGCTTCTTAATTTGATGGGTGGAGGAGTTATTCTCACTATCTGGTGTGGGAGGGAAGGTCCTTTCTTCTTTGATAACAGGGAGCAGTGGAATACATTGTGAATCTTCCATCTGGGGGGCAGTTCTAGTTGGTAGACTACAGTACCAATGCGTTGTAAGACCTTGTAAGGACCTGTTTGTTGGGGGCTCAAGCTAGCGCAAGGGGGGGGTGGTCTTGATGTTCTCTGCGCTGAGGTACACAAGGTCTCCTACTTTGATTGGGGGCTAGGGCTTTGCTCTTATTGGCAAAGCCTTATATACCTGTACAGCTCTTCTCAGGCTCTGGGCACATTCTTCTTGGCATACGTGGATGTTGCTGACCCGGTCTTGTCCTTCTGGGTTGTTGGCTTCCTCTGTGGGGGGCATCCCATGTGGGGTTGAATCCGTAGTTGGCTTTGAAAGGGGACATACCAGTGGAGCTTTGGTCTTGGTTTTTGTACGCAAACTGAGCCATTGGTAGGTGAGTTACTCAATTGTTCTGTTCCAAGTTAACGTAGCATCATAAGTACTGTTAAAGGACCTGGTTTACTCTCTTGGTCTGTCCATTGCTCTGGGGGTGATATGTAGTAGACAAAGATCTTTTTATTCACAAGTCCTTTAGGATTTGGGCCCAAAACTTGGAGGTGAATTGTGGACCTCTGTCTGAGACCACTTCATGTGAGAGTCTATGGTTCATGAATACTCAGTCCTGGAATAGAGTGGCAGTTTCCTTTGCTGTTACTTTGGTTGTTGTTGGAATGAAGTGAGCTATCTTGGTGAAACAATTGAAAATTACAAGGATGGCATTGAATCCTTTTGAATTGGGTAGCTCCACAATGTAGTTCATAGAAACTGACTTCAAAGGGCCTTCTTTAATCTGAAGAGGTTAAAGTAATCCTTTTGGCTTTCCTTGCTTAGGCTTGGTACGTCCACATGTCTTGAAACCACTGAGGTACCTTTGATTTCTGGCTTCATCCTGGGCCATATGTAGGTTCTCTGGACTCCTTTGAGTGTCTTTGCACGCCCAGGGTGTCCTGCCATGGGAGAGTTGTGGTATTCCCTCAGTATCTCTAAGCGCAGTGGACCCTCTGGTACGTAGGTGCGTCCATATAGAGGCAGGGTGTTTACTTGTAGGGAGTAACCAGTTTGGTAGTATTGACTTTTGAATCTTTCTTTAAGTCCTCCATGATGGAGATGAAGTTCTGGTCTATGGTCTGAGCTAGTTGAATTTCTTCTTTTCTACTGGCTAATCCCAGGAATAGGAGCATTGGCTCAATCATGTTTGGGGACAGCAAGGATTCAGTGTTGAATTCTTCAATCTCTTTGGCGCTAGGAAAAAGGTCAGCTCTTCAGCTTAGGGCATCAGGTACAATGTTGATCTTGCCAGGCTTGTAGCTGATTGATAAGTTGTTATCTTCTAGGAATAGGGCCCATCTAGCTTGTTGCTGATTCTGTTGTCACGGTTTGAAGAAGTATATCAGGTTCTTGTGATTGGTCATGATTCTCACTGGGTGGTTGGCGTCACACAAGTATCTTCTCAAATATTTCAAGGACTGAATGATGGCAAGCATCTCATTATTGTAGATGATGTAGTTCAACTCAGGCAGAGTGAACTTCCTTGAGTAGTAAGCTACGGGGTGCAGCTTACTATCATGCCCCTCCTGAAGCAACACCCCCAATGCAAAGCCAGAGGTGTCTGTTTTTACAATGGAGGGCTTATTGTAAACTGGCATTTGCCAAAATGGGGGCAGAAACAAAGGCGTTCTTAAGCGGCTTAAAGGCGGATCTGGTGGTGTTATTCCACACAAAGGGGTGTTTTTCAGAGGTAAGGCGGGTCAAGGGCAAGCAGATAGAAAAAAATTTGGACAAATTCCTGGCAGAAGTTTTCCAGGTCCAGGAAACTTCTGACCTCCTTGAAATTCTTAGGTTCAGGCCATGACGTCACAGCCTCTATTTTATTGGGTGTCATTGCAAAACCTCCTTTCAGTACATTGTACCCCAGGAACTCTACTTCCTCTTGGACAACTCACATTTCTGGAGTTTAACAAAGAGTCTGTGTTCCTTGAAGCGTTGTAGGACAGCTTGAAGGTGTTCAACATGTTCCTCAGGGGTGCAACTGTAAATGAGGATATCATCTAGGTAGGCTACACAACACTGATCCTGAGTCCTCCCAAGACCACGTCCACCATAGTTTGAAAGGTGCTAGCCGCGTTGCACAACCCAAACTGCATAACCAAGTATTCAAAGAGACCTTGTCTAGTCTTGAAGGTGGTCTTCCATTTTTCACCAGGCCTGATCCAGATCTGGTTTAAAGCATCAATTAAATCAACCTTTGCAAAGATGTTGGCTCCTGAAAGCTGCTCTGAGAGGTCTTCAGCATTGGGTACAGGGTATCTGTTTTTCACTGTGATGCTATTTAGGTCCTGGTAATTGACACAAGGACGTAGGTCACCACCCTTCTTTTTAACAAACAGTAAAGGGGACAAACAAGGAGATTTGGAAATGCATATATATTCCTTCTTCAACATCTTGTCCAAGTACTCTCTTAAGGCAGCTTGTTTCTTCATGTTACAACTATGGACAGGCCCATGCTTAGGTTGAGTTCCGGGGAGGAGGTCAATGGTGTGGTCAAACTGACTGTGCTTAGGTAAGGCGGTGGCTTCTTCTTCTAAAAAGATGGAATCCCAAGGCTTCAAACATTTTGGGATCTCAGCTTTGCAGGACTCCATGGTGATGTTGTTTAACTCAGGGGTCTGCTGGGGTTCAGGCAGGGGACCTCCAAGGTTTGGCTCTCATGAGTGACAGTTGTTGTGTTCTGAGGCGCGGCACAGACACACAACAGGAAATCCTAACCTTAGGATTGGATTTGTACTAAGTCTTGGTTAGATGAAAGGGAAGGCAAATGTGTTTACCTTGCAGCCCTGGAAGAATAATCTCTACTAGTTGTGGCTAGAGAGAGGCGCAGAAGTACAGAAGACACAAAGACAAAAATGTGAATATGACTTAAGATTTATTGGGTATAAAGATTGGGAATATATACTGTGTAGCTTTACCACAAAACAGTACATGGACAGTAGGATCACTCGCCACCAGAATTAGTGGGGCAAGTGAGTTGTGCAGGGATCAGGAAACCAAACAATTGTACTTCCTGAATTGATCATCAACTCATTTTGAGTACAAAAGCAAAAGCAAGCAATTTGTCCTCAAAATGAACCACCAAAGGCGAAATCAAAATACAGTGAATAGCTGCATTCACAACATTTCCCTCCTCTAGATTGGCCTTAGGGGGTGGTATTTATGAAGGAACTTTGCATGCACTCAAGCAAAAGGACGGCCACAAGACAGGAGCTTTACAGTGTATTCAGACCCTCACTTAAAGGTTACTTCTAGAGGGCCAATCCACAGAGAGTCCAACTTATGTGCGCAACCACCTACTCTGTGTTGGTAGGAAAGAACATGATTGCCAACATTGAACTCAGGCAGGGGGGAGTGTCAAGCATTATCTGCAGAGAGCTCAAGCATCTTAGTCTTATAAGCAGAAGTGTAGGCAGTGGCTTGAATATCAATTATTTGATTGACTAAATCCTTGATGTGATTGTCAGGATTCATGGCCTTATCAGAGGTAAGCAGGGGGCCCCAAGAGCATTGGGTAGTGGCTTTACAACCATACAGAATAGCAAAGGGGAATACCTGGTGACACAATGTTTGCTAAGGCAATAGGCAAAGAGAGTAGCAGGTAAGTACAAGTCCCAGTTGGCAGCGTCTGAGTAGGTGAGCTTCCTCATGATGGAGACCAGTGTCAATTTAGTACGTTCAACTTCCCCATTGGTGGAAGGATTGTAGGGGGCAGAGAAGGATTGGTGCAATCCCAAAGCTTCGACAACAGATGTTACTAGCTTGTCAATAAAGTTAGTACCATTATTGGAGAGCAACACTTGAGGACAGCCATGGCGGTAGAAAATGTCTTGCAACAGGAAGGCAGCAGTTGGCTTAGCTGTGATGTCCTTTGTAGGGCGAGCCTCTACCCACTTGCTGAAGTGATCAACAGCAACCAGAATAAAGCAATACCCAGAACGTGAGCAGGGAAGAGGACCTACCGCGTCAATGCTAACAGTGTGAAAGGCATGTTGCAGGGGAACTAATTTGAACTTGTGATCAGCAGCAGCTCAAGGCCTCTGCAGCTGGCAGTTGTGGAAGCTAGCAATGACGTCTGGGATCAGAAGGCAAAGGTTCTCCCAGAAGTAGTTCTTCTGAAGCCAGTAAAAGGACTTGGAAATGCCTCCATGCCCAGTTTCTTTATGGGCTTGTGACACCAACGAGAGGCAAAGACTGGGTTGTACATAAGGCAGATACTGGTCTCGTACCTTTTTGAAGAGCTGATTGTTGTGTATAAGGGTATCTTTGGATAGCTTGGCCAAGGCCAGTTGTAACTCTTCTTTCTCACTTTCCCAAGAAGAAGGGTACCCAATTAGTTTGTATAATTGGTTGGCCTCTGCAGGATGCAAAGCAAGAATAGGCATTCTGGAGAGCCCATCAGCGTTCTGATGTTAAATTCCAGGGCAATGGAGCACTGTGAAGTCGTATCCCTGCAGACGTAGAGCCCATCTAGCCAGGCGCCCTTCAGGTTCCTTAAGCTGCTGTAACCATTTAAGAGAAGTGTGGTCAGTGACAACTGTGAAGTGGGTGCCATATATGTAATGATGAAACTGCTTGACTGCATGCAACACGGCAAGGCAATCCTTCTCTGTGACACTAAAGATCTTCTCATGCTTGTTTAGCATGTGGGAAGTGTAAGCCACAGGATGGTCTACACCCTCATTGTCCAGTTGGGCCAGAATGGCTCCAATAGCTAGATCACTAGCATTGGTGTACAGGATGAACTCCTTATCATAGTCAGGATACACTAGGATTAGCGCCTCTTTGAGTTTTTGTTTAAGGGTCTCAAAGGCTTGCTGCTGACTGGTGGTCCATTCAAAAGGAAAATTAAATAATAGCTGGACTAAAGGTTCACTAGTATTGGCAAAGTCAGGGATAAACTGTCTGTAGTAGCCCATCATCCCCAGGAAGACTTGTACTTCTTGCAAGTTGGTGGGCGGAAGCATTTTGTCAATGGCTTCAACCTTCTTAGTCATTGGGCAAATCCCTGTCTGTGTTAATTTGTGGCCTAAGAACTCAAGGTGTTCTTTGAAGAAGGCGCACTTGAAAGGCTTCAGTTTGAGGCCAGCTTTTCAAATCTTTATGAACACTTCTTTGAGATGAGCCAGGTGATTGGTGAAGGTAGCGCTGAAAACTTTTATATCATCCAAGTATACTAGGATGCACAACAACTTCAAGTCACAAAGGATGGAGTCCATGGCCCTTTGGAAGGTAGCTGGGGCGTTGCAAAGTCCCTGTGGCATGCAAGTAGGCTCAAAAAGCCCTTCAGAAGTAATGAGCGCAGCTTTCTGAAAATCCGCATGGGATAGGTCAACTTGCCAGTATCCAGATGCCAGATCCATGACGGAGAAGAACTTAGAGCCTCCAAATCTTTGGAGAGCATCATCAATACACGGCAAGGGGTATGAGTCCTTCTTGGTCAAAGAGTTTAATTGGCGGTAGTCCATCACAATATGATGACCTCTTTCTTTCTTCTTTAAGATGAGTAGCAGGGATGCCCAAGGACTTTGAGAAGGAGTCAGCAGCCCAGCATCCAACAGTTGTTTGAGCTCTTTAGATACCTGGGCGTCCTTGCAACTGCAGCAATATGGTTTAGCACAGAAGGGGGGGCGTTGTCAGTGTTAATCTGATGGATAATGCCTTTGGCTAACCCATAGTTGGTACTGTCCTTAGCAAAAATATCAGAAAAATGGTCTAGTAAATCTAGCACCTCTTTCTCTTGGACTGGGGACAGTTGTGGGAAGTCTTGTGCAGTGAACAAAGATAGGACTTGCGGCTCATCCTCTGGTAGGTTAAAATCTTGAAACATACCAAAGGGATGAAGAGACAGGACGTCAGGAGCGCTCAAAAACTTGCCATATACAACAACCTGCCCCCTAGATAAGGTCATGGGGATTGCAGTCAGGTTGGCTACAAATAACTGAACAGGGCCTTTATGAGAGACATCTAGGATTCCAGGACAGAGGTAAGGTTTGTTGTGGCCTAATGAGGGAAGAGAGTACAACTCCAAGAAGGTGCATTAAGGTAGTTCATAAGATATCTGGGAGCCCAGGATGGCCTAGGAGCCAAGTGGGATGGTGACAGTAGATGTGGCTAGGAGAGGAATACCTTCATACGCAGGACAAGCCATGGGTGGACTCTTTATGTTTGAAGAGTGGGTGCAATACTTGAGGTTGAAAACCCCAGTGGGATATTCCAAGGCACAAGTCTTGAGGTGTTTCCCAAGAACTTTACCTGGCTCTTCAAAGATTAAGGGGACTTTGTATCCCATAATAGAGAGGTAGCCATCTTTCAAGTTGATTATCCCATTATATTCCCTAAGGAACTGGGTGCTAACTAGGAGATCATAACTCTCATTCTCCAAGACAACTGATGGCGCAGCTAGGAGAAGCTTGCCAAACCGCATGGGTAGAGCGGAGTAAGCCCCCATGGCGCGGGTCATAGACAGTCCAGCCGTGCCATACAACTGGTGATAATTAAGGTCAGGGGCAATTTTGAGTTTCTTCACAAGCTTGGAGGATACAACGTTAACTGGTGAGCCAGTGTCTAGAACAGCCTTAATCTTCACTTTTTGAATGGATATCTCTACTTGAGTAGTAGTGCAACCAAAGGGGGGAAGAACAGCCAGGATATCTTGAGCCTCTTCTAGTTCCTTATCCCACTTCTCAATCATACATCTTAATCCTGGGAACTCCTTATAAACAGTCTGGAGGGGGAGCAAAACAGATACATTCTTGAAGACAGCATCAGCAACCTCAGCGGCTTCTTCTGACAACTCCACTAGCACAGGGGACCTCTTGACCTGAGTGAGGTAAGGGTTCAAGACAATCTCTTTGGCTTCAGGCAAAGGCTTAGTGGTAGTTGTAGTCTTTCCTGAGCATAAATTATAGGGGACTGTAATGGTTTTGGGAACGGCCAGAACAGAGTACCCATATGCATCAGTGTTGTCAATATTAGAGTCATCCAGGAGAGTCATCAGAGATATTGTGAAACAGGAGGAGGATAGGAGGAGCCTCATTGTCAGCAGGCTTGGATTCAGCCATAGAGGGAGGGATTGGAAGAGACTGGTAAGAAATGTCAACCAAGAGCGTCTCTGCCTCTAGGTTGACTGCTCTTTTCCCGCCTGTTCCTTTGGATCAGCTCCTTAAACCTGCGGATTGGTGCAGAATTGAGAATGATGACCTATCTGACCACAGTTGTGGCAACCTTGGATTCAAGGAGAATTCTGCAAGCTCATGGTAAGGATACACAGACCACGTGAAGACAAACCAGAGGTAAAAGGAGCACAATTCTCCCACACAACTGCCCCAGAATGGGTAAGGTGCATATACTGCAACAGTGTCTTTATGCTCTTCATGGAAGAGAGCATAGCCTTATGGGCTTTGAAGTGAAGGCACAGAAGTTGGTTAACCTTGAGGGCTTGAGCGCAAGCCATGTAGGCTTCATGGGCTGTCAACTGTCTGCTTGTAATCAGTTGCTGTCCTTCCATGTAGAATCTGTCTGCAAACTCAGCTAGTGTCTCTTTAGGCTTAAAAGCAATATGCATGAAGGCATCCTTCTTTAACTCCAGGCTAAGGCCACCAACAAACTCATCAATCAGAAGCTGTTTCATATCTTCCCACGTCTCAATGGAGGGTAGTTCTGGCACAACTACCTCTTGGCAGGTTGGGTGTAGACAGGTCAGAATGTGTTCCTTCTTGACTTCATCTGAGGCTCTTTGCAAGGCAGTTTCATAGATAATTAAGAAAGCTGCAATGTTCAAGGTTCTGGGGTCAAAGAATTGCTTAAAAGTAGGCTTGAAGTAAGTTTTGGGAGTTGGGCCACCATTTTTGCTATCAAGTACATTGATACACAGGGAAAACTCTGCCTCAGATTCTGAGGGGGGCTGTCTAGCCCATAGCTGGCAAACACTTTCTTCAAGGGTGTTACAAGTCTCAACAGCATGGGCCCCAGTATTGACAGCTTGAGTGGTCTGTTGTGCAGTAGTATCTAAGCATTGACCTTGGGTGGTCACTATTGTGGAGAGTTCAGCCAGACGTGAAGTAAGGGATGGCCCCACTGAGAGGCAAGGGGTGAATCTATCATTTACAGATTTGATTACTTCCTTCATTTCTTGTACGTCTCTATCCAGCTCAGTGTGGTCCCACTTCAATTGATCCACCTTGTTAGCTAGGGAAATTAATTCCCTAGTGCATTGGATTTGAGGTGCTCCAGATAAACCAGGGCAGCAGCCATCTTCATCAACAACCCCAACTGGACTAGCAGCAGTTGCCATCATTTCACATAGGGCGGCAAGTTCTTGCTGTAGCTCCGTAACTTGGGTAGTCAGTTCAAGAACCTGGGGGTCAGGTTGAGGCGCCTCAGCACAACGTCCCTGACTGCAAGTAGTCAAATGTAGTTCTCAAATGGCGTCCCATATTCTCTGCTCCCTATCCACCAAGTCATCATAAGGGGGAGAGGGCGGAACATCTGGCTTGGGCGTAGATAGCTCATTTACTTGACTCTGGAGTTTGGCTATGGTAGCAGCGGTGGCCGCTCTTTCTTGCTCAAATGTGGTACTGAATTCATTAAGGCTGCTAGCAGCAAAGTCCGCTACCTGCTGTAGTTGCTCAAAGGAATATGTACTGAAAGCATTGAGCTGTTGCACAAGTAGCTCAAAGTCAGTGATATAAGTGTTTAAGGTGGAATCCACCTGAGCTTGCCAGGGTTGTTCTAGCTGGTGAAACTTGTGTGGACGTTCTCTCACGTATTTGGGGATAGACTGGCAAATTTGTTGATAGAATCAACAAAATAGGCCTGGGAGGTGACAGAGCTGCGTTGATTGTCAGATACCAATGAAAACAGGGAATGAATCCACTGTTGATAGGCAGCAAACTGGTCCCAGTGATGAGTAACTGCAGCTTGCAGAGACAAGATTTCTTGGACGTGGAGCCCCAACACCATTTGATGGTGGGCCAAGGCAGACTGATCAAAGGATGATAGTAAGTGTTCAGCGGAGCCAGCCACTGAGAGGAGATGTTGTGGAAATTGAGGAGCCACAATTAATTTGTAGTATTCAGCCCAACTGAACTGCAACTGAAGGCAAGGAATGGCCCCTTCACGGGAATCCCAAGGACTACTGACATGACTTGATCTAAGTCAGGGGTACCCATGGGGTAAGCAACTAGGCAGGAACCATTCCTGAGGTTCAGTATTGTGGGGGTAATAGGCTGGTTGGCAATGTCCTCTTCAATAAGAGGACTGGTAATTTCAGGTGGAGTTGACTCTTGTATAGGCAGAGGCAAAGGACCTGAAAACGTGGATGAAAAGGGGATAACCAAGGGGCTTACAGCCCCTGTAGTGAGCACCATTTTTGTTGTGTTCTGAGGCGCGGCACAGATACACAACAGGAAATTCTAACCTTAGGATTGGATTTGTACTAAGTCTTGGTTAGATGAAAGGGAATGCAAATGTGTTTACCTTGCGGCCCTGGAAGAATAATCTCTATTAGTTATGGCTAGAGAGAGGCGCGGAAGTACAGAAGACACAAAGACAAAAATGTGAATAGAACATAAGATTTATTGGGTATAAAAATCAGGATTATATACTGTGTAGCTTTACCACAAAACAGTTTATGGACGGTAGGATCACTTGCCACAAGCATGAGTGGGGCAAGTGAGTTGCGCAGAATCAGGAAACTGAACAATTGTATTTTCCAATTTGAAGCAAGCCTCATTTCAAAGGGCAAAAGCAAAAGAGAAAGATTTGTTCTCAAATTAAACCAACAAAGGCAAAATCAAAACATGGTGAATGGCGGCATTCACAACATTTCCCTCTCTAGATTGGCCTTGGGGGGGTGATACTTGCAGAGGAACTTGGCATGTACGTGAGCAAAAGGTCAACCACTAGAGAGGAGTTTTACAGTATAATCTGACCCTTGCTTGAAGGTCACTTCCAAGGGCCCAATCCACAACAAGTCTAGCTTATGAGCTCTTCCTCCCACTCTATGTTGATAGTAGAGAACATTGTCCCCAATGTTGAACTCAGGCAGGGGGTCTCCCAGCATTTTCATGAGAGCTCTAGCAGCTTATTCTTATAGGCAGACATGTAGGCAGAGGCTTGGATATCAATGATTCAATTAACTAGATCCTTGATATGCTAATCAGGGTTCATAGCCTTATCAGAGGAGAGCAGGGGGCCCCAAGAGCATTGGGTAGTGGCTTTACAACCATACAGAATAGCAAAAGGGGAATACCTGGTGACACAATGTTTGCTAAGGCAATAGGCAAAGAGAGCAGCAGGTAAGTATAGATTCCAGTTGGTAGCGTCTGAGTAAGTGAGTTTCCCCATGATAGAAACCAGAGTTGAGTTTGCGCGCTCAACCGCCCCATTAGTGGAAGGATTATAGGGGGCAGAGAAAGACTGATGGGACCCCAAGGCTCTAACAACAGAGGTCACTAACTTGGCGTTGAAGTTAGTCCCATTGTCAGATAACAACACTTGAGGGCAGCCATGGCAGAAAAATACATCTTGAGGCAGAAAGGTGGTGGTTGTCTTGGCAGTGATGTCTTTAGTAGGGCGAGCTTTTACCCACTTGCTGAAGTGGTCAACAGCAATCAGGATAAAGCGGCATCTGGAGCGTGAGCGGGGGAGAGGACCTACAGCATCAATGCTAACTGTATGAAAAGTGTGTTGAGGGGGAACCAATTTGAACTCGTGAGAAGCAGCTCGGGGCCTCTGAAGTTGGCAGTCATGGCAACTAGCTATGACATCTGGGATCAACAGGCAAAGATTCTCCCAGAAGTAATTTGTCTGAAGCCAGTCAAAGGTCTTTGCTATGCCTCCATGGCCAGTTTCTTTATGAGCTTGTGACACCAAAGAGAGGCAAAGACTGGGATGTACGTATGGCAGGTATTGACCCTGCACCTTCTTGAAGAGTTGGTTGTTGCGTATGAGGGCATCTTCAGACAACTTGGACAAGGCAAGTTGAACCTCTTCTGTCTCACTTTCCCAGGAAGAGGGGTAGCCAATTAGTTCATACAGCCTGTCAGCCTCAGCAGGGTGTAGGGCAAGGATGGGCATTCTGGACAGTCCATCAGCATTCTGATGTTAAATCCTGGGGCAATGCAGCACAGTGAAGTTGTACCCTTGCAGCCAGAGAGCCCATCTAGCTAGTTGTCCTTCTGGTTCCTTGAGTTACTGTAGCCATTTGAGCAAAGCATGGTCAGTAACTACAGTGAAATGGGTGCCATACATGTAATGGCAGAAATTCTTGAAAGCATGCAGCACATCAAGGCATTCCTTCTTGGTAACACTGTAATTTTTCTCATGCTTATTCAGGACCCAAGAGGTATAAGCCCCAGGGTCATCCACACATTAATTGTCTAATTGAGCCAAGATGGATTCAATAGCCAGGTCACTAGCATCAGTATATAGGATTAATTCCTTATTGTAGTCAGGATATACTAGGATGGGAGCCTCTTTGAGTTTTTGTTTGAGGGTCTCAAAGGCTTGTTGTTGACTGGCAGTCCATTCAAAGGGGACGTTACACAGCAGCTAGACCAAGGGTTTGCTAGTTCTAGCAAAATTGATCATTAATTGTCTATAGTATACCATCATACCCAGAAAGACTTAGATCTCTTGCAGATTGGTGGGTGGAAGCATTTTGTTAATGGCCTCAACTTTCTTAGTCATGGTCCAAATTCCTGTCTGAGTCACCTCATGCCCCAAGAATTCAAGGTGTTCCTTGAAGAAGGCACACTTAGATGGCTTTAACTAAGTCCAGCTTCACAAATCTTTATGAAAACTTCCTTAAGTTGGTACAGGTGATTGGTAAAGGTAGCACTGAAGACATTTATATCATTTAAGTACACTACAACACACAAGAGCTTCAAATCACGGAGGATGGGATCCATGGCTCATTGGAAAGTAGCTGGAGCATTTCAGAGCCCTTGTGGCATTTAGGTAGACTCAAACAATCCTTTGGAAGTGATGAGCGCAGCCTTCTGTCTATCCTAAGGAGAGAGATCAACTTGTCAGTAACTAGATATCAGGGACCCACTTGGCAGGGAATAAACTTCCAGCTGATGGGCCAAAGCCCCTACATTCAAGCCTGCTATTACCAAGCCAATAGGAGCCGTGACCATTGCAAGATGCCCAAGTTGTCCTAGGTAAGCAAATCTCCCAAAAGTAGAACTGAATCGTCCAAGTAGATAGTAGCTCACCAAATATGTCAAAAGGTAAAAGAAGGCGTAAGGTCTAACCAGAGTAGGTTTAGTGGGTGGGGTAGCAAACGAGCAGCCAAGTGGAATTTACGTCCCCAGTGTCCAGAAGAATATTTGAACCATTCATGGGCAAGGGATTCCTTCTGGTGGGCGTCATCTGGGGAAGAATTATACCAGTCAGTTATAGGAGTTGAATTTTCCAAGGTGTACACCTTGGTCAAGAAGTAGACTAGAAACCAGGATAGGAAAAGAATTCCCCCCATGGCTTCAAAAAGGAGTGTTATCAAAATGGAGGAGTAGCTAAAAGAGTAACAATCTTTATTGTTGGAACAACTAAGTTTGGTAAAGTTGTTACACTTAAATAGCCTAAAAGTAGAGGCTGAGTGAGTTAAGAGGATATGGGTAGAGGTGGGAGGGATTTTCCAACAATTTGCATAAATAGGATGGCTGAAACTAATACCTGAATGAGCTGGGCATGAATTCCTGACTGTATATGTAATAAAATAATATTCCTAACATAGACAGAGTACAGATAAACCGCAAGATCTTGGAAATTAAAGCGGTTTTCATAAGGAACATCAAGTAAGGTGCGGAACAGAGCCTTGGTTTCATCTTCATCTAGTAGATCCAAAGGCGCCGTGAAGAGCCACTGCAGCCAATCAACTGCTGAGCAGTAAGTGACGTTGTTGCTGGATGTATTAACCTTTTCAAAACTGATTATAGGGTTGAAAGCAAAAATTGATTCAATGTAAGGCTTATAAATAGCTAAAGTAAGTTGTTTAGCTAACTTTAAACTAACAGTTGATGATTTCTGAAGGGTTTGAGTTCAAATCCTGTTCCTGTCCTTAATTTTACAAAAACTAGTGTTTAAAACTTGGTGTCTGTGTTGTTGTGTATGTCCTATGTTGTTGATGTGATCCAAATAATTGAAGGAGTCAGGGAAGTAATCCCTGACACTATCCTCCCCAAGAGAGCTCTTCTCTTCCAGAGTCTTTTTGTAATGTGAGAGGACTTCTGGTGCATTCTCTAGATTCTCTTCTGTTTCCCAGGAGCTTGATATACCTTGTAGCCCTTCCATTTCACCAAGTATTGACGTTTGCCTTGGGATGTGTGGTAATTGAGGATGTCTTCTACTTCCCATTCTGGGGTATGGTTCAAGATGATAGGAGGAGGGTCTCTATGGTCCATGTCAGATGGTAACCCCTTGAATTTAGAAATAAGGCTAATGTGGAAAACATCATGGGCGGAGGAGCCTTCAGGAAGTTTGAGTCAGAAGTTAACCTCAGAGCGTTGTTCCAGGACCAGCAAGGGACCAATCTTCTTTGGTCCCAGTTTTTGCCCTGGAATGTCCAGTTTGAGATTCTTGGCACTGAGGAAAACGTAATCTCCCACTTAGATGTCTTCAGGTGTTCTTTGATGTTTATCAGTGTGGATCTTATACTGCTGAATGGTCTTTTCCAGTTGTGTCTTGAGTTGTTGGTGATTCTTGAGTAAGGAGGTTGCCCATTGGTGCGCCAAAGGAATAGTGTCTTTGGTTGTAGGGTCAGGAAGGTCTTCAGGGTTATATCTGTAATTGGCAAAGAAGGGGGATACTCCAATAGAATCATGGTGATTGGTTTTATAACATAGTTGGACAAGTGGAAGTAAGGTAACCCAATCATCCTGCCGTAAGTCCACATAGTTCCTGAGAAATCCTTCCAGAGCTTGGTTAACCCTTTCAGTCTGTCTGTCAGTCTAAGGGTGAAAGGATGTGGACATGAGAGTTTTCACTTTTAATGCCTTCATTAGGAACTGCCAGAACTTGGATGTGAATTGTGTACCTCAATCCAAGATGATGTTGTTGGGAATTCTGTGGTTGGCAATTACATGAGTAAAGAGCATGTTGACATTGTCTTCTGCCGTTGCGCGCTTGAAGGGCGTAAAGATTACATATTTAGTTAGCCAATCAACTACCACAAAGATGCCAGTCATGTTGTCACTCTCTGGATGATCTACAATAAAGTCAATGGAGATGGAATACCAAGGGCGCTGAGGAATGGGAAATGGTTTGAGTAGTCCTTGGGGCTTCATAGTGGAGGGTTTGTTGCGGTCACACAGCACACAGGTGAAGATGTATTAGGCAACTGTCTTCTTCAGATTAGGCCACCAGTATCTTTGTTGGATTCTCTTGACCGTTTGACAAATGCCTCCATGTCCTGTGAGATGGGAGTCATGAAAGCTTTCCAGGATTGTTTGTTGGTGTTCATTGGTTGGTATATAAAGGCTTCCATTCTTTGACCAAGATCCGTTGTTTAGTGTAAGCCCGGTGGGGACGTTATCCTTATTCAAGAGTTGGGATGCTATGATGTCCTGGTCCAAGGTGGATAGATAGGACAAGGTCATGATGTGGGAGAGAAACTGATCTTCAGAGAGTATGGCACGTTCATTGTGTTTAGTGTAGGACTGACTTGGGTCATCCAAATCCTCTTGTCTAATGATGGTGTCAGGTACTACATTCTTATGTCCTGGTGTATAACTAATCTTGAAATCAAAGGCAAGCAGATCTATAGCCCATTGCGCCAGACGTGGGCTAACCTTTCTCTTCTCAGTGAAGTAGAGTAGATTCTTATGATCAGTTCTGATTTGAACAGAAAATTTACTTTCTTCCAAGTAGTGACGACAGCAGTCCAAGGATTTGACAATAGCAAATAGTTCCTTCTTGTATACATGGTAATTTCTCTCTCAGCAAGCAGCTTATAGGATTAGAACGCTACAGGGTGGAGTTCACTATCCTCCCCAAGCTGCAGCAGCACCCCTCCTAGGGCAAAGTCAGAGGCCTCTGTGTCCAAAAAAAATTGATGTTCAGGATCTAGACAGAGAAGGACAGGGGTTGAGGTGAATTGCTTCTTGAGGGTTTCAAAAGCCAGATCAGCTTCAGGTGACCAGGAAAAAGGAACCTTCTTGGAGGTAAGATGTGTGAGAGGGAGAGCAGTAGCAGAAAAGTCCTTGATAAACTTGCAGCAAAAATTTGCAAGGCCCAAAAAGCCACAAAGCTTGGTACATGTCGTAGGTCTAGGCCAGTCTGGGACTGCCTGGATCTTGGAAGGAGCGACCGCAAACCCTTCTGGGTTAATCTTGTACCCAAGAAACTCAATCTCAGTGACAAAAAACTTGCATTTTTTAAGCTTACAGAACAGACAGTTGTCAATGAGTAGTTGGAGGACCTCTCATAGATGTTTTGTGTGGGCCTCCTGGTTCTGTAAGTATACCAGAATATTGTCAAGGTAGACAACAATGCAGACGTCAAGTAGAGGAAAGAGAACCTCACTTATTAGGCCTTGAAAAGCTGCAGGGGTGTTACTCAACCAAAAGGGCATCACAAGGTATTCATAGAGCCCAAAGAGAGTGCAAACTGCTGTCTTCCATTCATGACCTTCAGCAATACATATCTGGTTATAAGCACTGTGGAGGGCTAGTTTAGAAAAAACCTTGGCGTGAGTAAGTTGGTTGGTCAAGGACTCTGCAGATGGTAAGGGGTTTTGGTTCTTAATGGTTATGGAGTTTAGTTTGGTGAAGTCTACAACAGGTCTCAAGGTCCCATCCGCTTTCCCTACAAAGAACATGGGTGATGAACATGGGGAGTTGGATTGACGCATAAACCCTTTTGCTAAGCTTTTGTCAAGGTACGCCTTCATCACAATTCCCTGTGCTTGGTTCATGGGGTAAAGCTTTCCCCAGGTGGGTGAGGAGCCTGGTATCAAGTCAATTCTAAGATCAGATGGTCTTCTTTCAGGAAGGACAGAGCAGAGCTCCTCGCTAAACGCTGTTTTTAAGTCTTGAATTTCCTTCAGAATAGAATCAAGTGCTGGACTCCCCACAAGAAGTAGAGAGTTTAAGTACGCCGTGAAGTTTTTTGGTACTTGATGATACAGGTTTTTGAGAGGAACCATGGTTGGTTGTCCGTGGGAGTGAAGCGTGACGGAGTTGTTGTTCCAATTGAACTGTAACTTGGTTTCCTGACACCAGGGAAAGCCCAAGTCTAACAGGAAGGCCAAGTTGGAGAGCGTGGAGGCGGTAGATGGTATGAGTTCTTCCCTACATGAGCCTGGAGGGGCTTGAATAGGCGTTCTACTTGGGCAGGGATACCTTCAGCAAGTCTTACAGAGGCTAGCCCTGAGGTCTCAAACCCTAACAAAGTCAAAAGATCTTGGTCAATAAAGTTCCCCATTGCTCCCATGTCAATCAGTGTGTAGCTGGATGTAGTGCCAAATTTATGGTCTAGAAAAACAGGCAAAAGAGTGTAAGACTGAGTGGAAGCTTTATTGGCATATGTGGTCAAAAGAAGATGGCCTGAAGCAAATTGTACCTTTGAGAGTGCCTAGCCATCCTTAGCAGAATGTCTTGTCTGTCCACAGTAGAGGCACAATCCTTTGCAGAATTGACATTGTTTCTCTTTGGGGGCTAACTGATAACCTCCCCTGGGTTTAGGAACTAATCCTTTTGGAACCTTGGCAGGGGATGTAAGTTACAGGCGGGCATAGTCTTGGTGTTGTTCCAAGAAGGAAGCTGCTTTACCTTGGAGGACCATTTCAATACCTCTTTGGTAAGCTCAGAAAGCTTGTCAGGTAATACATGGTGGGCTAAGAAGTTCTTGAGTTCTGGAGATAATTTTTTCTGGAACAGGTAGCAAGCTTCAGCGTCCGTCATCCAAATTGCTTCTTTGAGGTGAGAGAATTCTTTGATATAGTCCTTGGTGGACATTCTGCCTTGATAAAAGGTCATTATGTTGTTGCACAGTTCTTTGGTGGTCTGTGCTGCTACTACAATGGGTCATTATTTTAGGGATTAGGCCATTTTCTAATACACATGCTGCCCAAGTCGCAGCATAACACAGTTCGATTTTGAAAAAATCAAATTACAAATGTTTATATTTAAAACTGTAATAACTCAACAAAAAGTTAATATTTTTTCACACTGTAAACTATTAAAATGAAGCTAAGAATCTTATCTTTCCATTGATATTAAAATATCAATATTTATAATATTGAACATTAAAGCAAAAGCAATTTAAAAGAGCATATGTCAGATTTTATTATATTATTTTGATAATGAAATAAAATAGATTTCTTAAAGCTTAAAAAAGTTAATTTTTCATTAATCAATATATGCTTTTTATTTGACGAAATTAAAGATAAGATCAAGAGCATCATTTCCGCATTTTATTTTATTTAAAAAGCTTAATTATTTAGAATTTTATGGTAGTTTAAAGTTAGGACGTTAATTTATTTGCTGTTTAGATGAATTTTGAGGTTCAAGTGAACTGTGAACCTCAAATTAAGCATTTTTTAAATACAATTCTTTAATATTTTATCATTTTAAAAATATGTAGAACAGTTATAATTAAGTTAATACATCATTTTAATTGATTTGCATAGATTACAAAGAGGATATGATGTAATTTGATGCTTAGCTGATACACATATATCACTTGTGCATGAAAACTGGGGATTTCATTTATTCTAGAAATATAAATTCAAGTTGAAATTGTAAATAAAGCTGTCACATCATTTCTTTCAGAATGGTGTCATAAGACTTGGTATATAAGAGCTAAAGCACCACCTAAGGTTTACTTCAAACCATCTTCACAAAAAGATATAATTCCTGCAACCAGCACTCTTTTGCAAGGCATCTCTAAAAAGCATCTCTTTATCAGCAATCACAAATCCAATATTATGGAATCTGTTAACTTTACTTCTGCCATGAAGCCATTTTCCTAACTGGGAGCATCAACAAAAAGAAAAAGAATTGCTATACTAAAGAAAGCATTCCTCTTTGTTTCTGGAGGCAATCTTAATTCCTTCATCAATCACTTCCTCACTCAAACTGAGTTTGGAAAAACAGAGTTCATTCCTTTAATTCAAAATCAGAAACTAAATGGGATAATTGACAACTTAAAGGATCTTCTGAAATCTGCTCCTCAAAAGCATCTCCCAGCCTTGAGATCTCTGGTTACTTCCAGTTACTCTTTAAAAGAGCTTACTGATATGGGATTTAATATAACCAAAAGTGAGTTTGAATACTCAAGAAATATAAATAAAAATAAAAATATAAGCTTAAACAAAAAAAGCCAAAAAGATAATAACTATTCATTAAAAAAGAAATAATCAAAAAAATAATTAAAAAACTACTGGAAAATTCTTTGGAAACAAGCCAGTTTACAAAAAAAGCACCAGAAAAAATTTATAAAGACATTGAAAAAGAAATGAATGCATATTCAACTGAAATAAAATATTCTCTATTAAAAACAAAAAAAGAAATATATGAAAATATGAAAATAAAAAATGAAATTTCAATATCACTTTCAACTTATTATAAATCAATACCAAAAAATATAATAAAGAGTAAAAAACAAACTGACATGTGTAATATTTGTAACTTAAAATCATCCTTAGAAAAAAGAAAAGAAGAATGTGAAAGTAAAAACTTATTATTGCCAGAATCTATAAACAGTGACTTAAAAGCTATTAATCAGCACCAAGACTTTTATGCTCATCAAAATAGGGAATATAAGAAAGATATCAATGAATTAGATAATGAATCATGTATTATAGTCATAGATTTTAAGGAGAATTTAAAAGTTGGTGGTGGTCCAATTGAAACCAATAACTGTTTTTATTCCAAAAGACCTATTTCTTTATTGGGGTTTGCATTGGTATTTAAAGAAAACAATAAAGTTAAATATGAATACCATGATTTTTTATCTCAAATATTGTCTCATGATTCTTTGTTTTCAGGTGAATGTCTAATAATTCTTCTTAAATCAGATAAGTTTAAAAAAATAAATAATATCAAAGTATGGACTGAAAATGGAAACCATTTTAGATCCTATGAATTCTTATATTATCTATTTAAAGAGGCACCACAATACATTAAAGGGTCTATTAAATACAATAGATTTGTAGAATGTCATGGGAAAAGTATTGTTGATGGTCACTTTGGTGTAATATCAAAAACATTAAAAGAGAAAGAAAATCAGCTTTATATTAAGAATATAAATGATATTAAAAATATTTTTGAGCAAGAAGAAAAAAGAAAAGAATTATATAAATTAGCGCTATCAGGCTCAAATATTTCTCAAAAGTCATTCTTTTCTATTTATGAGAGAAAAGTTAGGCCTACAAGGAGAGAGCTCGAAGTTAAAAATCTGCGCATTAATCTTTCATATTTGATGAAAGATGGGAAGTTGTATACTTCACCTTTAACATTTGAAAGTTTCTCAGAATATTCTGAGATAACTTATCATTTGAAATCACGTGATGATGCCAGAGAAACAAAAATATCAGAAGATGCTAGTGGTGCATTAGGGCAAGTTCATGAAGTAGGGCATCTTACTAGAGGGTGTATTTTAAATAGAGTTATCAGTCTTTCAAAAACAACAACCTTTTTTGAAACAAACTAAGAATATTTATGATGAGCCAAAGATAGGGTAATAGCATTTATAGCTTTGGGGCTGCTATTACTCTCCCATGCAACTCATCATAAATATTTTTAGCTTGTAGTATGTAGTAGCACTTAAGATATTTCCAGCAATATTATAAGGTGCAATTTTCAATTCTAAAATTGATAAATTATTTTTTTTAAAAAATATCTAAGCCCAAGATCAATTAAAGATTTGACACTGATTGTATTTTAATATTTCTGAATAATTTGAATATGAATAATGTAATTAAGTTATAAAATAATCAGTCCAGCGCTTAGGCATAACAAGAAAAATAATGACCCAATAGACAATAAGGAATCACAAAAGGCAGGGTAGTTGTTGAGTAATTTCTCTCCTTGGAGGGTGGCCTTGGCGTACCAGATGTGAGCCTTGCCTGTGAGCTTCTTGGCAACGTGATGGACCTTCTGGGTGTCAGTCTGGAATTGTGCCGGCAATGTTTCAAACAGAGATTGTGAGAAGGCCAGGAGCATCAGGATCTTGCTACCTTCATTGTTGTCAGGAGATACTGCAAAAATCTGGTTTAGTACCATGGTTTGGTTCTGAACCTGTTGAGGAGCTGTTGCACTGGTGGCAGCAGCAGTTCTGGTCTGCAGGGAAAGACAAATCAGACAATAGGTGGTCAGGCTGATGATGGTAGTAACCAAGGTGACCACAAGACTCTTGATAATTGCGGTATAGAGAAGGTAGTTTGCAGGGGTTGGTTCTGAAATTCTAAGTAAGAAGCTCAAAATGGCTTCCAATAAACTTGCAGGGACCCACTTGCTGGGGAATAAACTTCCCAGCTGATGGGTCAAGGCCCCTACATTCAAGCCTGTTATTACCAAGCCAATAGGAACCGTGACCATTGCAAGATGCCCAAGTTGTCCTAGGTAAGCAAATCTCCCAAACATAGAACTGAATTGTCCAAGTAGATAGTAGCTCACCAAATACATCAAAAGGTAAAAGGAGGCGTAAGGTCTAACCAGAGTAGGTTCAGTGGGTGGGGTAGCAAACAAGTGGCCATAGTGGAATTTATGTCCCCAGTGTCCAGGAAGATATTTGAACCATTCATGGGCGAGGGATTCCTTCTGGTGGGCGTCATCTGGGGAAGAATTATACCAGTCAGTTGTAGGAGTTGAATTTTCCAAGGCGTACACCTTGGTCAAGAAGTAGACTAGAAACCAGGATAGGAAAAGAATTCCCCCCATGGCTTCAAAAAGGAGTGTTATCAAAATGGAGGAGTAGCTAAAAGAGTAACAATCTTTATTGTTGGAACAACTAAGTTTGGTAAAGTTGTTACACTTAAATAGCCTAAAAGTAGAGGCTGAGTGAGTTAAGAGGATATGAGGAGAGGTGAGAGGGATTTTCCAACAATTTGCATAAATAGGATGGCTGAAACTAATACCTGAATGAGCTGGGCATGAATTTATGACTGTATATGTAATAAAATAATATTCCTAACATAGACAGAGTACAGATAAACCGCAAGATCTTGGAAATTAAAGCGGTTTTCATAAGGAACATCAAGTAAGGTGCGGAACAGAGCCTTGGTTTCATCTTCATCTAGTAGATCCAAAGGCGCCGTGAAGAGCCAATGCAGCCAATCAACTGCTGAGCAGTAAGTGACATTGTTGCTGGATGTATTAACCTTTTCAAAACTGATTCTAGGTTTGAAAGCAAAAATTAATTCAATGTAAGGCCTATAAATAGCTAAAGTAAGTTGTTTAGCTAACTTTAAACTAACAGTTGGTGATTTCTGAAGGTTTTGAGTTTGAATCTCATTCCTGTCCTTAATTTTACAAAAACTAGTGTTTAAAACTTGGTGTCTGTGTTGTTGTGTATGTTTTATGTTGTTGATGTGATCCAGATAATTGAAGGAGTCAGGGAAGGAATCCCTGACTCTAGAGGCTAGATCCATGGCAGAGAAGAACTTGGAGCCCCCAAGGCAGTGGAGAGCATCATCAATTTGTGGTAAGGGGTAGGAATCCTTTTTGGTTAAGGAATACAAGCAGCAGTAGTCCATCACAATATGATGACCTCCATCCTTCTTTTTCAGTATGAGTAAGGGGAAGGCCCATGGACTTTGGAAGAGAGCAAGCAATCCAGCGTCTATAAGTTGTTTGAGCTCTTTAGACACCTGAGCATCCTCTACTCAACTGCGGCAGTAGGGTTTAGCACAAAGGGGGGAGCATCACCAGTATCAATCTGGTGAATGACGCCTTTGGCTAACCCACAATCCATGCTATCCTTAGCAAGGATATCCAAAAATTGGTTCAGTAGGTCAAGCACCTCCTTCTGTTGAACTGGGGATAATTGTGGGAAATCTTACACAGTAAACAACAATAGGACTTGGGGCTTGTCCTCAGATAGGTTAAAATCTTGGAACATACCAAAGTGATGAAGTGACAGGACATTGGGAACATTCAGTAATTTTCTATAACCAACAACCTGCCCTCTCAACACATGCATGAGGAGAGTAGTTAGGTTGGCTACTAGCAGTTGAACAGGGTCTTTATTAGAGACATCCAAGATTCCTGGCAGAGATAGGGTCTATTGTGTCCTAGCAAGTGTAAGGTCTGAAGGCTTGGAGTAGATGATTTTAAACTAAACCCTTTAAACCAAGGATGTTTATATTTGTCAAATATAAAAAGGTAGACAATTTTGCAATAAAAACTGCACTAAGGCTCCTAAGAACTTATACAAAGTGAAATAAGGACTAAGGCAATTTATTAACCCTAAGAAAATAAAATAGAGACCATTCTTAATGACTGAAAATCTAGTTAAAAGGTCAATTTCTAAGTCTGGGAAATGGTCTGCACCAACAGGAGGATTGAAGCTATCAACAACTAAATTATGAGCACCAATATAAAAGTTACCTAACTGGTGAAGAACTAAATCAAAATGAATCATGAAAACTAAATGAAGCTAAGAATAAAATTTGAAAGGAAAACACAAGCCACAAAACCTAACAAGTACCTTTTTGGGGTACAAGTCAAACAATCTCAACTTGTTGTTGAGACTAGTAAACCAAGCCTTTTTATTGAGCTTGGTAAAGTGAGATACAAAATGGGAATAAAAGATTTAACCTTTTAAAGTTAAATAATACTTGGTAAGAAGGGACCATGGTTTGTAAATTGTTGCTTGAACTAACTTTAAATAGTTAGGCTAGCATAAAGGAGAAATTGGAAGGAGAAAGAAAACAGCTGTGGCAGGTGCTTAGTTGGTTTTTAGCGAGCCAGAAGAGAGCGGGAAGCCAGAAAAATTGAATCTGAAGCTGCTGGCGTAATCTGAGATGAAAAGCTAAAAGGTAACAAGTTCAGATCAGCTTAAATTAATCTTATCATAAAGATTGCGTTTAAAAACTTGTGCTGAGCAAAAAGGTAACTTCAAAAAGGAGAACTAACCGTTATTATAGGATGAATTGAACAATAGGAACCAGAAAAAGGAAGTTGTTGGAAGTGAATTGTTGGTTTTTTAAAACCAAAAATAAGGATAAAAATGTTGAATATTCCTGAAAAATGCTAGTAGCAAAATCAAATAAAGGATAATCCTGACAGCAAGAGAGGAGAGTACAACTCTAGGAATGTACTCTCAAGCAGCTCATACAATATTTGGGAGTCTAGGATAGCCTGAGACCCAGGAGGAATAGTCACAGTAGAAGTGGCCAAGAGAGGAATCCCTTCAGATGCAGGACAATCCATAGGAGGGCACTTCATGTTGAAGGAATGGGTACAGTATTTTAAAGTGAAAACATCAGTGGTATATTACAAGGCACATGTCTTGAGGCGCTTCCCAGGAACTTTACCTGGCTCTTCAAAGATCAAAGGAACCTCATACCCTAAGATAGGGAGGTAGCCGTCTTTTAAGTTGATGATCCCATTGTATTCTCTAAGGAATTGAGTACCAACTAAGAGATCATAACTCTCATTCTATAAGACAACAGCAGGTGCGGCCAAGATTAGCTTGTAAAACTGCATGGGAAAAGCAAAATAAGCTCCTATAGTGCGGGTCATGGACAGCCTATCTGTGCCATATGACTGATGATAGTTAAGGTTGGGTGCAAGTTTGAGCTTCTTGACAATCTTTGAGGAGACAACATTAACAGGAGACCCCATGTCTAGTAAAGCCTTAATTTTCACTTTTTGGATGGATATTTCCAAACAAGTGGTAGTACAACCAAAGGAAGGGAGGGAGGACAGCAATAATATCTTGGGCTTCTGCTAGTTCTTTGTCCCACTTTTTGATCATGCATCTTAGGCCCGGGAACTCCTTATAGACCGTCTGGAGAGAGAAATAGACAGAGACATTTTTGAACACAGTGTCAGCAATCTCAGCAGCTTCTTTGGAAGATTCTACAAGCACGGGAGACCTCTTGTTTTGATTGAGGTAAGGGCAAGAGACAACCTTTTTGGCTTCAGGCAGAGGCTTGGTGGTTGTTTTAGTTTCCCCATAACATAGCTTATAAGGGACTGTAATAGTTTCAGGGACAGCCAGGATGGAATACCCATAGGCGTCAGGGTCCTCAATATCATAATCATCTATGTCAGAGTCATCAGATATATCATGTAATATTAGCAAAATGGGAGGAGCCTCAGTGTCAGCAGGCTCAGAGTCAGCAATGGAGGGGGGAATTGAAGGAGACTGGGAAGAATTTTCAACCAAGAGCGTCTCCGGGCCTAGGTTGACTGTTCTTTTCCCACCTGTTCTTTGGGATCAGCTCCTTCAACTCAAGGATTGGTGAAGGCTCAGGAATGGTGACCTATCTGTCCACAGTTATGGTAACCTTGGCATTGAGGAGGATTCTGTGAGTTCATGGTAAGGATACACGGGCCATGTGAAGAAAAACCAGAGGTAGAGGCAGTACAATTCTCTTGCACAACTGACCCAGAAGGAGCAAGGTGCCTATCCTGTAACAGTGTCTTTATACTCTTCATGAAAGAGAGCATAGCCTTATGGGCTTTGAAGTGAAGGCACAGAAGTTGGTTAACCTTGAGGGCTTGAGCGCAAGCCATGTAGGCTTCATGGGCTGCCAACTGTCTGCTTGTAATTAGTTGCTGTCCTTCCATGTAGAATCTGTCTGCAAACTCAGCTAGTGTCTCTTTAGGCTTAAAAGCAATATGCATGAATGCATCCTTCTTCACTTCCAGGCTAAGGTCACCACCAAATTTGTCAATCAGAAGCTTCTTCATATCTTCTCAGGTCTCAATGGTTGGCAGCTCTGGCACTACTACCTCTTGGCAGGTTGGGTGCAGAAAGGTTATAATGTGTTCCTTCTTAACCTCATCAGAGGCTCTTCTCATGGCAGTTTCATAGATAGTTAGGAAAGCTACAATGGTCAAGGTTTTGGGTTCAAAGAATTGCTTAAAGGTAGGCTTGAAATGTGTTTTCAGGGTTGGGCCGCCATTGTTGATATCAAGTACATTTATGCGTGGGGAGAATTCTGCTTTGGACTTGGTGGGGGGATGTCTGGACCACAGCTGGCGGACACTTTCCTCAAGGGTAGTCAAAGTTTTAGCAGTGCGGGTGCCTGTATTATTAGCTATGGTGGTCTGCCGCTCAGTAACATCCAAGCACTGACCCTGTGCTGTTAATACCAAGGATAGTTCAGCCAGTTGAGATGTAAGAGACAGACCCACCAAAAGGCAAGGGGCAAACCTGTCATTTACTGAATCAATTAACTCACTCATTTATTTTATGTCTTTATCAAGTTCAGAATGGTCTTGTTTCAGATGATCCACCTCATTAGCTAGAGCTATCAACTCTTTAGCACAATGAATAATAGGGGTCTCCTGACAAGCCAGGGCAACAACCATTTTCACCAAAAACTCCAGGTGGACTAACAACATATGTCATTGCCTCACACAAAGTAGCAACCTCTTGTTGTAAATCAACAACCTTATTTGTCAGAGAAAGCACTTGAGGATCAGGCTGAGGGGCTTTGGGAGGGCCATCCTGACTGCAGGTAGATGCTCTTAACTCTCAAATGGCATCCCAGAGCCTCTGTTCTCTATCAGTGTCAGGGATCTACTCTTGGGCGGCTGGCCTACCGGTTTTGGGGGTAACTTGGGCCAGGTTTTTTGCGGGAAGGGCCCACCATAAGAGAGGAGCTAACTTTAGAAGGTAAGAAGCAGACTTCCCCACCCAAGACCACAGGCCGGCAGCTGGAACAATGGTGTCTACCACCCCCGTGAGGGTGATGTACACTATTCCAAAAAGCTTACTGGTATGGTCAGTCAGGAGGTCAGGGGAGGAGGCTGGCATTGGTTTGGGTGTTACGGGCGGTTCCATATAGATGTTGTAGGCCGGGAGATAGTTGGATTTTCCTCTAAATAGTTTGGGGGTAAAGAATATCCACAGGCCTTGGCAGTTGTATCTGATGGCAGATTGGATGCAGGCTAATGGGTCAAGTTTGATGATCTTCTCTGGTGTATAATATTTATATTCAGGCTTTAATGGATATTTGTTAAAATAAACGGGCCCAAAGGAGACACCAGGTGCACAGAAAACTGCAAGCGGAGGTGCAGGAGGGCCAGGAGATCTCAAACTGAACTGATAGACAGCAAATACAAAATATGGCAGTAGCTGTATAAGCCAAAGTAACATAACCTTTATTCAAAAATGGCAATAAGTTTGGAGCACATGGTCCTTTGGTCTATATAGCACCCCACCTCCAAACTTAACATTTTCCATGAAAGGTTTATCAGGGCATTGGGGAAAGCTGGGCCAGGGGAATTGGGTACTTGGGTCTAAAGTCAGCAAAATGGCACTCAGCCCAGGAGTTCTTTCATTGGTCAAGAATCTTGATTTGGCTACCTGGCTATCTTGCTCTAGCGTTGTGATCATGGGGTTGGGCCACAGGGCTGCGCCTCTTTTCTGGGTCAGATCTTGATTGGTTACTTGAGAGGACTTCAAACTCATGAAATTCATATAGGCATCATCTCTGCCTCCATTAGGCAATTTGAGAGGCTCCTCCTTGGGCGCCACCATGGTAGAGCTAGTACTGGTATTCTGGCTTTGGGGCTTAGCAGGAGCCTCAGCTTGCAGGGGCTCAATCCCAAAAAAACATGGGCGGGCGGCCCCGCGGTCCACAGGCCCGGCGGCCTGGGGAGATCCAGGGTCAGGGTTCAAATCCTGCTCCTGGGCCTGGGTTTCCAGAGGGGAAGAATTGTCAATCTTGACAATCTGCTAACTCATCAGATGGAGGAGAAGGTGGTGCATCTGATTTGGAGGCAGAATGTTCATTTACTTGAGTCTGGAGTTTGGCTATGGTAGCAGTGGTAGCAGCCCCTTCTTGATCAAATTCCTTGTCAAGTTTGCAAAGGCTCTTTGCAGCATGGACCACTACTTGCTTCAATTGATCAAAGGAGTAAGCAATGAACTTGTTGAGTTGCTGCAAAAGTATTCAAAGTTGGTGAGATAGGCGTTTAGAGTGGAGTCTACTTGGTCACGTCAGGGCTGTTCCAGCTGGGGGAACTCATGAAGACGCTCTCTGACATACTCAGGGATGGCTGCTGCATTTGTTTGATGGAGTTGACCAAGCGGAATTGGGAGGTAACATAGTTGCACTGATTTTCAGATACTAAGGAAAACAAGGAGTGGATCCACTGCTGTTAGGCCACAAACTAATCCCAGTGATGAGTGACGGCGGCTTAGAGTAATGAAATCCCCTGAAAGAGGAGCCCTAATACCATTTGATGATGGGCTAAGGCGGGTTGTATAAAGGATAATAATAGCTGTTCATAAGAGCCATCTGCTGATAGGAGATGCTGTGGTAATTGTGGAGCTACAATCAATTTGTAGTATTCTGCTTGGTTGAACTGAAGCTGAAGGCAAGGGATGGCTCCATTATGGGCTATCCCAAGGGCTACCACCATGACTTGTTCCAAGTCAGGGGCACCCAAAGGATAGGCCACTAAGTGGGGACCACTTCCAAGGTTCAGTACAGTAGGGATGATAGGCAGGTTGGCAGTGTCTTCCTCAATAGTAGGACTGGTAATTGCAGGCAAAGTTGGCTCTTATATGGGAGGAGGCAAAGGTCCTGAAAACGTTGTTGCAAAAGGGGTAACCAAGGGGCTTACAGTCCCTGTAGTGAGCAACATTTTTGTTGTGTTCTGAGGCTTGGCACAGAGTCACAACAGGAAATCCTAACCTTAGGATTAGATTTGTACTAAGTCTTAGTTAGAATGACAGGGAAGGCTATGTGATTACCTTGTGGTCCTGATTGAATAATATCTGCTAGACGTGGCTAGAGAGGCGCCAAAGTATATGGAGACACATAGACAAAAATGTGAATAGAACTTAAATTTTATTGGGTATAAAAATTGGGATTATATACTGTGTAGCTTTACCATAAAACAGTACATGAATGATAGGATCACTTGCCACAAGAATGAGTGGGGCAAGTGAGTTGCACAGAATCAGGAAACCAAACAATTATATTTCCCAATTTTGAGCCAGCCTCATTTCAAAGGGCAAAAGCAAAAGAGAGGAATTTGTCCTTTAAATAACCCAACAAAGGCAAGGTCAAAACATGGTGAATGGCGGCATTCATGACAAGAACACTTGGCTAGGTGAGGATCCTTGGGTCTCTCTCTTTTTCCAGTTTGTGCCTTGTGGAGGGAGTTGGACGTTTGTTCTGCTTTATCTGCCTTGCGGTACAGACTTTGCAAGTTGGTTACTTGGTCCAGGTTTACATGTCTCATTACGCGCAACTTGAGTGTGTTGTAGTACATGAGGTGGGTAGCTGGAATGTCAAAAGCCATATATGAGGGGGCACATAGTTGGAGTTCCTTGTAAGCGCAGGTGAGCTCCTTTATTGTGCCATTTTGGGTTAGATTCTTCACTTGGTGTATGATCATAAGTGTGGTGTCCTTCATCACAGATATTGCCAAGAAGTCTTATTTTAAAGTGTCCCAATCCTTCTTTGTGTGTTATTCATGCCACTTGTTGCAGCAGGTACCAGCGTCATGAATCAGTTGGATGGAGATTTCTGCAATCCAAAACTGTTGCAGGCATTCCATTTGGGCCAGCTTGCTTTGGGCAGATTGGATTCATGTCGCAGTGTTATTGTTGTTGGCTCCAGAAAAAGGTTCCAAGGTGGCGCTTTAAAGTCTCTAAGCTATGTATTCTGGCATGGTACTTTTGTTGGTTGCTCAGGGGATGGCAGTGGGTGCTTGGAAGAACCCTTGTGCAGACATGGTGTTGAAGGCGGCAAGCTGGATTACTGTGTTCTGGTACAGAACAAACCCATCAGGTATCTCGGCACCAGGTGTGTACAGTGTCCAGTCTAGAGGGATGCCAGACATGATTTTATTGAGGATTTGTTGGCCGTGGCAAGTACAGGCAACAGGCAGAATTTTGGTGGATAAAGTAGGATAGGAAACCTACCTGTGCTACCAATGTTGTAATTGTGCTGTTTTAGCAGAGTTACAAAGGGTAAAATGATTAAAAACTAGATAATTATCTTTGTTGAGATATGGAAATTATATATTTGAGGTGAATCATCATAAGAGGAACAAGATCAGGGCAATCAATCAGTTAGATTGGACAGGGGTTGATGTGATACTTTTAATGAGTGAAGCATCAATATGAGCTGTCTATCAACTGGGATTTTTACTAGTCTTGTTGCTGAATTTAGTAATTTGAGTTGATTTTTGCATTTGGCTACAGGTCATGGGAAAGTTGTTTTGGGGGTCACCAAACCTCTTGTGTGGAACCTTACTGGGGTTGATCCCACAGTTTTATCACATCCTTCACTTTTCTTTGATTTTTATTGATCTCTTTGATCTCATGATTTTAAGATTGAAGTCTATCTGAATCTTCTTGAGTGCTTTCATTAATAAATCACCTTTCTTTTCCCATATTTTTTTATCTTAAAATAATCAAATAAACTTTGTCTGATCCTAATATTACTACCCTTTCCCCCTCATTTTTTGTTTTCCTGTATAATTAATAAATCCAATCATTTTCTTTTTTAAATTTGTGTATATGTTTTATAATTATTCTCAATTACTTTTCATTTATTTTTTTGGCTTGCATTACTTCCTTTTTACTGTATTTTCTTAACTTCTTAATCAGCCCCTTGTGTTAGAAATAACATCAATTCAATTGTTATTTTATATTACATCATATTATGTGACTAAAGTGTTGTATTATCTTTATGTGAGCTGTTTTAAAAAACGTAAGAATAATTTTTAAGCCAATCTGTAGCTATGTGTAAATTAAATGTTGCAACATAAAAGGACATTAAAATAGGAGGTAATTCATGGGCAATAATCAATCTTACTGACAGGTCTTTTGCCATTACCACTGTGGAAAATTGTTTGTGGACTAGTGCTAACCCAGCAGCTGATTGGGCACTAGTCCACAAACAACTTGCCACAGTGGAAATGACGCACAATGACAAAAAATTGCTTTAAAATTAATTAGCACCTAGGTATAGAGATCTCTTTGGATGTCCCTTTATGAACCAACAGTTACTTTACACACAAAGACTAATTGGCTCAAACTTATTCTTAAGGGTTTGAATTTGGATCTCAGATAACTTCTCTAAACACAGTAAACATATGATTAACTATTTGAATTAAATTAACCATCAATTACATTGTTATTTTTTAAAAGGGGCTGTTTTAAAAAGTTAAAAATAAAAGTTTGCTCTGGTTAAAAATACACTGCATAGTAAATATATAGTGTATATAAATAATGTTGTAACTGTGCTGTTTTAGCAGAGTTATAAGGGGAAAAATATTTAGAAGCTAGATAATAATCTTTATTCTGAGATAGCAATTGTATAGTGATAGTGAATCAATGGATAGTAGGAACATGATTGTTGATCACATAGTTGGATGGAAGAAGGGGGTGGCTTGATCCTGGTAATGAGTCAAGCGCCAAAATAGGTATCCACCGTAGGGATCATCATCTGTTCATGTTGTTGGATTTGGTAATTTGAGTTGACTTCCCGTCTGGCTTTGAGTGGCCAGGTAATCAGATTGCGGGTCACAACCCTGCTTGTTTGGAACCTTGCTGGTGGGTTGAGCCTGCTGTTTCAACAATAATATAGACATATAGGAAACAATGAAATAAAAAACAAAGATATTAATAAAAAAGAAATTCCAGAAAATAAATAAACAAAATTTTGTGGCAAGGAGTATATTTAAGACAGGCAGAGTGATGCCTATTAGAAAGAATACCACAGGAAAGAAGTTGCTAAGTTGGTGCTGCCTGTGAGGTTTGGAATTGGATGGGGGCTGACAGGTTGGGGCTGGTGGTGGCAGAGGGTGAACTGGGTGGATTAAATGGGATAGCTGCCATACAGTAGTTTTCAAACCTGTTGAGATAAACAAAAAATCTCAGTCTAAAAACAAATACAACTCAGTCTAAAAGAGAAATCAAATTGGATAAAGATCTATTGTAATTTAATATAAATTCACTAATTTTTATTTTGTTTTTAGACTGAGTTGTATTTGTTTTTAGACTTAAATTTTTTGTTTATCTCAACAGGTTTGAAAACTACTGTATACCACTTGTTATATTCCTTGTCAGGAATTGGTTTAATTGGCTGTTAGCAGCTGTGGACTGGGGTAGGAGGTGCTTTTCCTTACATGATTGGCTGCCCATATTCATGTGGAAGACAATTCAAGCAAAAAAAGTCAGCCGCCATCTGCCAACCAAAGAGATAATTGTGGTTGAGAACACAAAGATAAAGATTATTAAAAGCCTGTGGGTGGCGCTCCTGTACATTGTCCCCAATATTATAGGACATGAAATTGCCTAGATGAATTTCTGTGTGCTCAGCAAGATAAAATGAGGCCCAGTAACCATTTTCTTTAACTGTCTTGATGACCTATTATTTTTCATCTGGTGGTTCAAGAAACCCCTATAGGTTGAATTTGATCTATCCCAGGAGTGGAGCAATCCACCAATGATCTGGCTATACTAATAATTTTTGGCAAAATCAGTATTTGACTTATAGTAGACAGAGCCCTTAGCTAAAAAATCCAGGAACCCACCAATGAAAGGCCCCTTTTTCACTTTCTTCCTTCCATTGGTCTTTCCATGTTTCAAAAAATTCCAAGCATAATGGATGACTTATATTATGATACAAAAATGTCATTTTTTGGTAACCTTGTCAATAATCAAGTGATTGTAAAGTTCTGTGGCCCACCTTTGGCCCTGGATTGGGATGTATTTACCAGACCTTCAAAAAAAGTGGCCCATGTGCAGGCAAAACCCCTCCGGAACCTGGAGGACTTGGCCCACACAGTGGATGAATGCTTTGTGTTGGCCTTCCTGGCCAAAGTTCCCATTTTTCCTTTAAAGCCCCCTCAAACTGTGGAGGAGACATTAATTCAGCTAGATTACTTGCTGTCCTGGTGTTGCCTGGTCCTAAATCAAAAAGCAGACCAACAGAAAAATGTAGGCCACATGAAGTTTGGAAGGCTTAACCCGCGGCCCAGGGAAATTGGGTATCAAATCCCGCAATTGGTGGTGTCCCAGGTAACCAATTCCTCCAGCCTGGAAGTCCCTTGGCCTGAAATAATTTGGTTCCAGAGCCCTCTGGTGGAGACGCCAGAGGAAGGCATTAGGGGAAATGCACACCCTGAGTCCTCAGAAGGCTCCTAGCCAACTGGGGGACCAAGTCCTACATCCGGGCCCGCCGCCCCTATTTTTCTTGGTCACAAACCAGGGGGAAGATTGGCCAGTGGCCTTTAATGGGCTCCCCTTTAGATTGCACTCCAATAGCCCATTTCAAACCCCCCGTCCTATCACCCCCCTCTGCATAAAATGGAAGCATGGGCTGTCAGGTCCCTTGCTTACTAATTCCAATTGTTGAATAAACTCCTGACTTTGAAAATCTTTTATATTTTTGAAGTTTGTTTAATAATAAAGGTAATTGTCCCAACTCCCACTGCTATCCCTGCCTCCCGCTTTTCCCTGGCCTGCCTGCCTGACTGTCTGCCTGCCCATAGTTTTTGTTAAGAACTGTTCTGATGAGATCTAAATTGGCACATTCCTTGTTATTACCCCGTGCACTTGGTCCGTCTGCCCAGCAGTCCTAGTAGAAAAGCACCCCACTGATATCATGTTGTCTCCTTGGTACAAGGTGGCTATGTGGATATTAATGCCTATTTCTCTATTGTTCTGGTCCCCCAACCCTGTCTTCTGGAGCAAATTTTCCTTGATTTCTCAATCTCCTGGGTTTGCTCCTGGTCTGCTTGTTAATGGAATTGGACATCTCACCCAGGTTCCCACCAACTTAGCATACTATGGTTTGTTTCCTTGGTTGTCTTCTTATTTTGAGAAATTGCCACCCCCTTAGAATCTGGTATTGCTGAAACTCCTTTTTCTGACTTGGACAATCCTTCCCTCACAGCAGTCTCAGCTTTCTTCCTACCTTCCTTGCACCCAATCCCTGTGTTATATCCAGAGGTCCCTCCCACTTGGGATTGCTCTCTGTGGTTGCTTTCTGGGGCCTTGGTCATGGCCTTGGATACATATTTCACTCCCCTTTCACATCCGGTCTCCTTTGGGGGCCCCTTTGAGTGGCTATCCCAGTCTTGCACTGGATGGCATCCTGGTGGTTGGTCCCACCAGAATGGGAGCCAGACTTTGTTAGTCAAGCCCCCTCTCTTACAGTGATGGTGTTTATAATGGCATTATTGTACAGGGAAATCCTGCTACCATCCCATTAGTTGCCTAGAAATTGATCAGGACCAATTAATATACCACTTCACTTTGCATCCAGAGCAGCACCATGAGGAACAACACCCAAATGCCATGATGGGAAAACTGGACCAGACTTAGGCCAGAGGAAGCTTGGGATCTGGATGCAGGGTATCAAGCATAATCAGGTATACTTTGTTGATATGGGATCTAAGCCCTTTCTTCTGCTTCTTAAGAATCCTTGTCATATTACCTTTGTTCATAAATGTGTTGGATTCTTGCATGGTAGTGGTTTAGGAAACTTCAATTGGTTGGTGATTTGGTACCAAATTAGGCCACCATGGTTGAGTGCCAAGATTTCTTGCATAATCAGTGGGGCAATAACTTGACGCTTGAGCTACTGGGCTAAATCTGATGTATCCCAATTGGCAGATACAGGAGCCAGTTAGTTATTTGAAGGGAGTTATCCCAAATCAAGTCCACTAAGGTGGTTGGCTTGTTGGCTGGTGCCATATGTGGCAACCTCCAGAATTAACTCATACAGAATAGAACATCCTCCATGTCAAAAATTTCAAAAATTGTCTTTGCTTTATCTTTTATAATTTCAATTAAAAGCTTAAAATAGAAACAAAAAATGCTTCTATTATCAGTGTCAATTATTTAATCAAGAAAAAAATAATCTTTAATATTGAAAATAAGAAAAATATTTTTGAGAATTATCAACATGGAGGATGTTCCATTCTGTATGAGTTAATTCTGGAGGTTGCCCCATATGTGGTTTAGAAAAGGGGGCAGAGCTAACCTCCTAGTGACTGTCAGCCAAGTCAAACCCATATGGGTTGGGCAACAAGTATAGGTTGGCTTCCTTGTTACCAACATAAAGATCTTGGTGTAAACAGGGGCATCTGCATACTGAGCCACCCTCTGCTGAAACTATCCTGGCTGGGGCCTTTTATGCTGAGGCGTTCAAAAATTTTATTGTTAACAAGAACCAGTGTAAAATCAACCAAGCAATAAATCACTAAAATAAGAGGTTGAAAATTTTATGGTCTGATTTTTATTGTAATCACATGCTCAGATTTGGGTTGTTAGTGAAACCTATATATAAAAATAAAGAGCCTTGAAGATCAATGAAATACCTCTGTTTTCAAGCTGGATAGCTGTATATTGGCAGCTAAATTATTATATTTTGACTTTGGATGAAAATATAAAACATCCTTTATGGCTCCACTTATATTCTTGACCTTTAAACCTTTTTGATGGGTGGCTCTAACACTGTTCCTGCTTATCCCTTGTCCTAATGCCTCATCAGAACCCTGATAGGACCATACTATATCCCAGAACAGCCCTGATCTTTTTCACCTGGTTGGACCAAGTCATCTTGTCTGTAGTCTGGGATGTTCCATTTGACAGTCAGTATATCTCTGTTATGCGTGCAAGTATTGCTCTACTTCTTGGTTGGCCTTTTTCCAGCTCATCAAAACGGTTAGAGAGGTTTTATTTCTGGAGCTTGCCCAGCTTTGGTTCCCTTTGAACCAGAGCTTGTTCTGTTCAAGTCTGCATCATTTTTGCTTAATGACATTTCTTTTAACGCTAATTTATGGCTTATCATAAAATTAACTTTAAGTACCACCAATAATGTGATGTCTTAAACATACATAAGGTGTTAGTATGTTTAAGATGCCTTATAACTAAGGGGCTTGAAGTTACAAGAAGACTATACACTCATAATTTTATCACCAACAAAAAGCTAGACATATTTTGTCATCTAGATTTTCAGTGTTGAGAATATCCTTCAACAAAGTATATAAAAATAGGACAAAGGAAGATTAAGAAGATAATGGTACTTTGTTTTGTATAAAGATGTAGAACTATATAGTATTGTGACATGCCACATACTGTCCATGTACGTCATGGAAGTCATGGGGCTTGTCCTGGTAGTGTTACTTTAAGGATTTGAAATGCTTGATCCCCATACAACTTGGGGTGTGGCAGGGGCATCACCAACTATCCATTAGCCAGGTCAATCCTTGGGAAACAGATTCCCTGAGATGGGGTAATTTAATATGCTGCAACATCTGTGTTGAGCAACTTGTGATATTGCTAGTATGTTCAAAGCTATAGATAGATGCTAGTCTTGCCAATGTACTCTACCTAATCCTATGCAAGAGCACTACAGACTACAATAGAATAGAACTTTGAATATAATTACGTTTATTGATACTGGAGTACAATCTAGCCAGCGGCTGCAATCTATCCAGGTGTAACTATGAACTTGTTCGCCTTTCAGGTGTCTATATCAATATATACTGCAACAACCCTTCTTCTTGTCCTTTCAGACAGTTCTCTGTGGCTACCTTCACAATAGGTCTATCTTTGCTGGCTACGCCCATCCTGATTGGCTGTCCTTGGCACGTGATATGCTACTGGCCTTAGCAGGCGTCTATGGCACTTCAGCTACAGCCTGCGCTCTTCTTGAGCTAGCCTACTGTCTTTTATTGATTGGCTGTATCTTAAACACCTATTATTGCGCTGGGAAACTACACCATATTTAGTTGGTGCTTAGAAATTGTCCCTGTTCAGCCCTCCTACATTGGAAGGTATCATTCCAGTATTCCATTTGCAGGGTTTAATCAGTGATCCTTTTCTGGTTGGCAAACCTTCTTGATTTTTTAATGCAACAATTCAAATAAGAGATTATATGCCATACAATAGCAGACTTGATCCATTAGTGACTCAAATGATTATCTGCTGTGTAATACTGACCCAAACCGATAAGGAACCTGATTATATGCTGTGTAATACTGATCCAAACTCGGTATTTCTTAGCCATTTGTATATCACTTGTTTGATATGAACATATACGTCCATCAGGTCGTTTGGGGCTGGGTTGATACAACATCCATTAGGGTAGAATAGGTGATATACAATTGATGATTTAGTGATTACACGCTGTGTAATCAGTGATATTCACTATATTGGCTAATGTTTATAAAGCGTATAATAGTTACATCAATTATAATAAAGCAAGCAATATACGGCGTATAATCACATCATGTTGGGACAATCAGTGATAATACAGCGTATAATTGTTACATCTATCATAAAAAACTAAAAATTACGCGGTGTATAATAACTAAATTTGATTAAGTAATAACCAAATGATAATACAGCGTATAACCATTACATCTATTATAATAAACTAGTGATTACACGGCGTATAACTGCCATATCTATTAATATAATGATGACCAGTGATGTAATGGTGTGTAACTAATTAAGATCTGCGTGCAATTATTAACCTGATTATTTGTGGTCAATCAGCCTAATCTCACATTTCCCCCCTCTTGTCCATAAATAGGGAGGGTAAGAGGAGAATCAGGCATATGGCTTTCTCAACAGCATCTTCTCATCTTAGCACCAAGAAGGAGTACCAGGAGTTCCTGGCAACCATGTCTGTGGAGCGTCGTCAGGAGTTCAATTGCCAGAGTAAGGAGGCATGCTGTCTCCAATTCTACGGTTGGCGTTTGTTACGAGCACACAATAATGACACTTGCTCGAAGTTGTCCTTGACCACCACCGTGGTGACCAATCCTTTTCAGTGCCCAGTTAGCCTGATCCTGGAGCAAGAAGCCAAGCAGGGGGACTGTCCTCCTTTGGTGGTTGGGGGATCCAATCAGGCTACCTCTGTGGACCCAGAGGTCTGCCGGGTCAGGGCCGTTGTTCCCCGCACACCTGCTGTGCCTTATACTCCCAATCCGGATTTGTTGGGGTCTGTGGTCCTCACATAGGACCCAGACCATGCAGACTTTGAGGTTAATAGCATTTTTCAGGGATATGAACTTCTGAGTGAGTTCCTTTTTGTTCTTCTGCCTTGTGGCCAGGGGGTAGACATCCACTCCCGTCTTTACCACTCCAAGCAGTACCACCCTCCTGCTGTTTGTTCCGTGGCCCTTTGTGAGCTGGCCTGACCTCTTGAGGGGGTCTTAGTGGAGCCGCCTTGCTCCAATGTGGAATTGTATGCCAAGTACACATGGGTGATTGACTTCAACTGTACAGTAGTGCAGGTCTGGTCCCGTGCTTGGGGGCCCAGTCCCAACTCTACCCGTCAGTGGGGTCTTTGACGCACTGATAATCAACACAATTGACTGGCAGCAGCCATCAACCTAACCTTGGAGAAGCTGGAGACTGGGGATCCTGCCCTATATCTCCCTCATATGGCTTTGGTGGGGGATCTTTTCTTAGTGCCAAAGCCTTTGCTTCCTTGAGGTTCTTTGGCCCAGATGCAGGCCATCTTGGAGTTCTACTGATGTGAAGTGCTGCGCCGCCAACAGGGTCTTCTGGCTGATTAACCCTCCAAAGGGTTTATAGTGGAGTGCCTGGTGTTGGGAGCATGTTTCCCCATTGAGTGTGGGCTGGGTCGCCTTGCAGAGGGGGGAGCTGGCCTTGAGTGCACCCATTATGCACTGGGAACGGCTGTCCCCTGAGGCGTGACGTATGTGGTTACAAAATGTTGTTGTTCTCTACCAGGTGGTGGCCACCCACGCTTTTGATGACTATGGGGAGGCCAACACCCACAATGTCCCTGAGGAGCCTGAGGAGGATGCTCACCAATAAACATTCATAGGACTAAGTCCTCTTTCTATATAGTGCACTTTTTTATATTTTACTTTTATATTTTATATCTTTTTTTATATTTTAATATCTTTTTATCTTTTTATATCTCTTTGTATATTCCCTATCATGAATCATATGATGTGCCTATATTACTTATGTTATTTTTTATGGCAAGTTCAGATAGTGTTTAATTAGGACCTTCCTTTGGGGTGCGGAATGGGCAAAGGAACTTTGCATGTACGCGGTTGAATATGCGTCCACTATCCTTATCCTTGATGGTGTAGGCATCAGGTGAGGTCTTCTCTATGATCTTTAAAGGACCTACCCATAGTTTGTCTAGTTTGTGGGATCTACTTGCTCCTCTAGTGTTGCAGTATGCAACCCCCTCCCCTACCTTAAAAGAGGGCAATGGGGCCCTACTAGCGGAGTCTCTTTCAAATCTGGCTTGGGTCTTGATAGCTGTGTTGATAAAAGCAGATGCCTGCAATTTGATGAGGGTGTCAGCCAGTTATCCAAGGTACTGATTGTAGGAAAGCTGCCCAGGATTGCCTGTGGCTGAGTATAGGACAGGCAGAATGGCAGGATGTCAACCATACATCAGCTGAAAAGGGGATGCACTTGTGGTGGAATGCAACAAAATGTTGTACGCAAACACTGCAGCTCCTAAGTATGTTTCCCAAGAGGATGTACGTGATGAAGCCAATTTCTGGAGGATCTGGGTTAGGGTACCATTGACATGTTCCACCATCCCATTGGTTTCAGGCTGGTAAGGAGTGGAGAGTACTCCACAGACTCCCATGAGATCGTTCACTCTCAATATTACAGAGGCTGTAAAATTGGTCCCGTTATCTGAGAGTAGGAACTGGGTCAGCCATGGCAAAGTATAATGGCATCCAAGACAAATTTTGCAGTGAAAGTGGAGTCTACTTTCCTTAGAGGCCGGGCTTCCACCCACTTAGTTAGGTGATCTATAGCCACTATCACATAACAAAAGCCAGGGCCGCTACGTGGGAGTGGTCCCACTACATCCATTGATACAGTATGCCAGGAAAAATGGGGTTGCACCATTTGGTAGGTTGTGCTTTTGCGTAGTGGCTTATTCCCTTGGCACTTGATGCAGCATTCAATTGTCTCCTGAATGTCAAAATTCATTGCCTCCCAAAAGTAGGTGCAAGACAGGATCTCTTTGGTCTTCCAAAAGGTGCCATGACCTGTCGCTTTATGAGCGCTGTAACAATGCTAGTCCTTTCAGAGGGAGGAGGGAATATGCATTCCTTACCATCCACTAGCTTGTACAGTACGCCATTGCGTAGTGTTTTATCCTTCCAAAGGTCCTGTAGAATATGCTGAACTTTCTCAGGTTTGTCACTAAACTTCCCAGTCATCATCTTCTGGTACAGCTGATCCGCTAATGAGCTCACCAGGGCCATGGTGGGTAGACAGGAAAGACAGTCTGCGTTCTGGTGCTTGCTGCCAGGGCAGTGAAGAATCTTGTAGTCCAGGGCATGTAGTTTCAATGCCCATTGAGCCAGTTGGCCTTCTGGTTCCTTGAGGCTCTGGAGCCAAGCTAGGGATGCGTGATCTGTGACCACTGTGAACTGTACACCATGGATGTAGACCCAAAACTGTTTGCATGCGTAGATGACTGCCAGGCATTTGCGCTCTGTCACCGTATAGTTGAGTTTGTGGACATTTAGTGTCCTACTGGCATAGGATACAGGGTGCTCAAGTCTGTTGTTGTCAAGTTGGGATAGTACAGCCCCAACTGCAGTAAGCGAGGCGTTGGTATGGATCACAAATGGTCTGTCAAAGTCTGGGTACATCAGAACAGGGTTGCTTGACAAGGCCAAGCGTAGCTTGTCAAAGGCTCCTTGGCATTCTTTACTCCATACAAAGTCAACTCCTGATTTCAGCAGGTGGAAGAGAGGTTCTCCAATGGCTGCAAAGCGGGGGATGAACTGTCAATAATAACCAACCATACCCAAGAATACTTGTATGTCACGCTTTGACTAAGGGCGCTTCATCTTAGATATGGCTTTGGTTTTCACAGGCTGGGGCTGTAGACTGTGACTGTCTATAACAAAGCCCAGGTATTCCAGCTGATCTTTGAAGAACTGGCATTTGCGCAGCTTTATCTTAAGATTGGCAGCAGCTAGCCTCTTGAAGATCTCTTCCAAATGAGCTAGATGTTCTGTGAAAGTCCTAGAGAAGACATTGATGTCGTCCAAGTACACTAGGACACAGGAGATTTTAAGGTCACCTAGGATGGTGTACATTGCTTGCTGGAAGGTTGCAGGGGCATTGCACAGCCCTTGTGGCATCCTCGTTGGTTGAAAAAATTTCTGTGAGGTTATGATGGCGCATTTTTCTTGTTCTTTGGGAGGTAGCTCAATCTGCCAATAGCCCAATATGAGGTCCATAGCAGAGAAGTACTTGTCACCTCTGAGGTGGTCCAATGCGTTGTCTATGCAAGGTAAGGGATATGAGTCCTTCTTGGTGACCTTGTAGAGGCGTTGATAATTGATGACAACTTGGTTGGAGCCATCTTTCTTCTTGACAATCAGAATAGAAGATGCCCAAGGACTTTTGGACGGGATCAGCATGCCCCGTTTCAGCAGTTTGCTGACCTCTTCTGAGACAACTTCTTTGTTTGCTTTGGATTGTTGTATAGGGCACATGCAGATTAGAGGAGTGGTTCCTGTATCAATGTGGTGGGTTGCTCCTTCAGCACAACCCAGATTGTGGTTGCTTTCTGCAAAGATCAAGCAGTACTTCTCGAACAGCAAAGATGCCTGAGCTTGCTCCTCAGGGCCAAGGGAGGAAAGGTCAGCTAGGGGGTAGTCAGGTGGACTGCTGGTCCAGGTTTGTCTGATATACCCATTTCCTCAAATTTATCAAATCCCTTAACCTCAGATAGTTCCTCTGCAGGGTATAAGTGTAAGAAGCCTACTACTTGGTCTTTATTGATAGAAAGTGTCTTCTTTGTGAGGTTGGCCAAGAGGACATGTATCTCCTGTTGGCCAGGGGTAACAATGCCTGGTGCAATGCACAGTTTGAAGCAAGAACAGCCCCAGGGTTCAACAACTTCTCCATATAGCCCTTCAGGGATAACCACAGACAACCCAGTCTCTGCAATCTTCTGGTGTCCAGGCTCCAGGGAAAAGGCGGACCTGGTCCTCAGTGGAACACCCTTATGCTCCAGAATTTGTGTAGGAGGTTTACGCCTATGTTTCCTGACATGTTTGTATTCTACAGGGACAATTCCATTGGCGTAGGCCAAGTTGACAAATTTACAGGGTTTGGACGTGGTGTCTTGACCTTCCTTACTGAAGAAAAAGGGTAAGGTCTGCCCGAGGATTTTGAAGGTGGCAAGACCCCAGTGTGTCATGGCTCCATATTTTACCAGGAAGGAGGTGCCTATGAGGAAATCATAGGTGTTGTTTGGAAGTACAACTGCTGGAGCAGATACCGCAATAGAGCCAAATCACATAGGTAGTGCATTGTATGCTCCCACAGAGTATGTGGGTTCCTTGCCAGCTGTACCAAAGGGTGATCTGTAGTCAACATCTGGGGCTATACCCAATTTCTTCACCATCTTAGTGGAGATGATGTTAAACAGAGCACCACTATCCACTATGGCTTGAATACAATGTTTGTTAACCAATATGTCAATGTAGGTACAATCAATATAAGAGTCATTGAGGCTTTTTAATGTGTGTATCCCATTCTCCTTGTCACTCTCCAAGGTTTGGAGAAAACTCTTGCAGACATTGGGGTATGCGGACTTAAGCTCCTCCAGTGGAAAAGCTACTTGGATCAACTTTAGGTTTGGGGTGTCATTGGAACATGGTGAGTGACAATTTTCCCTGGCATCCTGTAGCTGGGCTGCATATGGTTTCGAGAATTCAGCCAGGGCAGCCTCTTCTTGCTTGACTTTACTTTGGGACCGTGTTGTCACAGCATAGAGGTTGTTGGCTACAACCATGTGGATTGTGTCTTCATGCAGCCCTTTGGGATATTGGTCTTTGGGGCCAGGTTTGATGGGAATGTTGAGGGATTTGGCAGAGGTAAAATTTCCCTCTTCTACTCCGCCTTTGCTTTTCCCTCAGTTGTGCCAGCGGGGTGGGCTTGTACCACGTGCACCTTCTTGGCGTTGGATGGGCACATCAATTTCCAGTGCCTGGCAGTGTTGCAGGCGATGCAGTAGGGGCCCTTCACATCAGGAGGATGTGCAGAGGGCTTAGCAGATTCCTCCTTCTTAAAGTGTGGTTTCTTGTAGGCTGGCTTAGGCTGTTTGGACTTGGGGCAGTTGGGAGGACCAAACGTCTTGGCATGACTTTGGAGGCAGTCTACAATTTCCAACATGTCTTTGCCTTTGGAGTAGGCAGGGGCCATTGCTCTGTGGAGCTCTTTGTACAGGTGGGTGACCTGCTTTATTGCAGCGCGGATATCAAAGGTGGAGACTGTACCAGAGCCAAGGAGCACCAGCACATCATGATAGAATTGTTCCGCAAATTCCTGCAGGGTTTTGCCAGGAGAGATCTTTATTGCGCCAAACTCAGACTTCTTGGTGAAGAGGATGTCCTCACCACCAAACTCTTCCAACACCGCCTGCCTAGCCTCCTGATACGTCCAGTTGGTTTTGGGTAGGCGTGGCATTACTAGATTGACGCTGGTTGCGTCCAATGTGGTGATGAGTGTGGTTGCCTTTTGGTAGTCGGTGGCGCCTCTCATGGCCATCTCAAAAAGTCTCAGGAAGGAATGCACATTACCTTGTTTTTCAAATTTAGGAAGGTTCAAGGGTTTGAACTGTTTGTTCACAACTGTAGGTTCAGTGGGCTGGCAAAGGGAGGCAGTAGACTGTCTATCTGCCGTATAGCTACGCCTAGCCCTAGGTGTTGCCTTTGGCGTGAAGGGTTCTCTTGAAGGAAGGGTTGTGAAGACCTCGGGAATCCCCCTGTTTGGTGATTCCCCTTCCTCCTCAGAGGTATTGGCAGCGTCTTCATAGTGATCCGTACACGTTGAAGATGAAGTCTGATGGCTTCTCAAGATGCAGTTGCAGCCTTTTGTTGCCATTAGCTGCATCTGGGCTTCCATCCTAGCCAGGCAATTGAGGACATTATTGTTTACCATCTGCTGGCTTTTCTGACAGAGCTCAGACTCTACAGTTGTGGTTGTTTTAGAAAGGCGTGAAATGGCGTCTCTCAGTGTCAGCGGTTCCGTTTGTAGTGCCATGATAGTCTCATGTGCTCTGGCAAACTCCTCTTTGTATCCTTGGATTGTGCTCTCTAATGTTGCTATTCTGGTCTCAAGTGTACAAATCTTTGCACTGTATGGGCAGGGTAGCGGCTTTGGTGTAGATGATTGGGACACCTTTGCTTGGTTGTCAACTCTAGCTTCCAGTCTCTGGAAGTCGTCCAGAACGTACTTTTCAAATTGGTGAAGACGTGAGCCCAACTGCTCTACTTCTCTGTCTAGGGCGATAACGTTTTGATCCAAAGTGGTTATGTTGTCTGCCATTCTTACACTGAATTTGTCCAACTCGGCACAGAACTTGTGGACATCCTGCAGCCATGCTAGAGAGGCTCCACATGCATGCATTGCTTCATAGACCATGATTCTGAACTTTGTGTTCAATATGTCAATCAGTTCATCAATCTGAGCATGTGCATTCCCCCCCATGGACTGATTAGCCAGGACCACAGCACACATCTCCAAAAAGGAGGCGTTGGCTGTGGCCCACTGCTCGGCCCAGTTGCGGCGGCAGGAGAGGAGGGCGTCACCAAGGGATGAAAGTTTGAGGTTCTGCCGGGCGGCAACAAGTTGGAGTTGTTTTACTGAAGGCTGGACAAAGCCAGCAAGGTACTCTACGGCGTGATTACTACTAGCAAGGCGTTCCTGGAGAGCTTGGAACAAAGCGTTACAATAGTGCCAGTAAAGTTGCATGCAAGATTCCTGGTCCTGGTAGTGGAAGAATATGCTCAGATTCTGGTCTGGGCAATCTGAGGGATGGAGGCGGAATCCACAAAGTAAGGTCTCAGCCAGCTCAACAATCTGTGTGCAATTGTATGAGCCAACCAAGGCGGGACCCTCAGGAACAGAGGGCAACGGGGCCACAACCAAAGGGACAGCTGCGGGGGGGGGGGGGTTGAACAACCACAGGGTCGCTCACAGAAAAGACAAGAGCACACTCACTGTCTGACAATTCCATCTTGTACCCATGCTTGTCAATAAAGCTAGGTGGAGGTGATGCCAGGGACAATCCTTGGCAGGCAGAGGCAGTTTCCTGGGGCATTGGCAGAGGCTCAATTTTGAGTGAGCACCAATGTTGAGCAACTTGTGATATTTCTGGTATTTTCAAAGCTACAGATAGATGTTAGCCTTGCCAATGTACTCTACCTAATCCTATGCAAGAGCGCTACAGGCTACAATAGAATAGAACTTTGAATATAATTACGTTTATTGATACTGGAGTACAATCTAGCCAGCAGCTACAATTTATCCAGGTGTAACTATGAACTTGTTCTCCTTTCAGGTGTGTATATTAATATATACTGCAACAACCCTTCTTGTCCTTTCAGACAGTTCTCTGTGGCTACCTTCACAATAGGTCTATCTTTGCTGGCTACGCCCATCCTGATTGGCTGTCCTTGGCATGTGATATGCTACTGGCCTTAGCAGGCGTCCATGGCACTTCAGCTACAGCCTACGCTCTTCTTGAGCTAGCCTAATGTCATTTATCAATTGGCTGTATCTTACACGCCTATTATTGCACTGGGAAACTATGCCATATTTAGTTGGTGCTTATAAATTGTCCCTGTTCAGCCCTCCTACATTGGAAGGTATCATTCCGGTATTCCATTTGCAGGGTTTAATCAGTGATCCTTTTCTGGTTGGCAAACCTTCTGCTTATTAATGCAACAAGTTGAATAAGGGATTATACGCCGTACAATAGCAGACTTGATCCATTAGTGACTCAAAGGATTATCCGCCATGTAATACTGACCCAAACCAATAAGGAACCCAATTATACGCCGTGTAATGCTGATCTGAACTCAATATTTCTTAGCCATTTGTATATCACTTGTTTGATATGAACATATACGTCCATCAGGTTGTTTGGGGCTGGGTTGATACAACATCCAGTAGGGTATAATAGGTGATATACAATTGATGATTTAGTGATTACATGCCGTGTAATCAGTGATATTCACTATATTGGCTAACATTTATACGGCGTATAATAGTTACATCAATTATATTAAAGCAAGCAATATACAGCATATAATCACATCACGTTGGGACAATCAGTGATAATACCGTGTATAATTGTTACATCTATCATAAAAAACTTACAATTACACGGCATATAATAACTACACTTGATTAAGTAATAACCAAATGATAATATGGTGTATAACCATTACATCTATTATAATAAACTAACAATTACATGGCATATAACTTCCATATCTATTAATATAATGATGACCAGTGATAATACAGCGTGTAACTAATTAAGATCTGTGTGCAATGATTAACCTGATCATTTGTGGTCAATCAGCCTAATCTCACAATCTGTATAACCCTTGACAATCTAAAGAGCCCTTTATACTTAATTGGAGCTACTGACAATACAGCTGGACTTTTAATATACTTAGTTTGTCTTAAATTTGAATATCTATTTTACCCCCAAGGGATTCATTGAGTATGTGTCACTTGACAGGATGTATGCCAAGGACCTGCACATTGACACACTCAATTGCTGTATGAAGCAGTTTACCACCCACATGTTTAGCCTTAGCTAAATCTCGGTGAACTTGATTGGAGTTCCGGCCATAAAAGCCAAATCTTGTGGGTTTTAAATCAACTTCTCTATTTCTAAGAAAGAGCTCCACCACAGGATTTAACATCAGTAGTTAAAGGTTCATCCCTAAGACTATAATGGGAATATCTTGATGGTTGGGATAGGTAGGTATTTGATTTTCCTGTCAGCCAAAGTTAGCCTTGAGCATCTGAACCAAGCTTTAGTGTATAGCGGCAGATCACTACCAGGGATCTGAGATAAACTTTCTGGGGCAAAGAAATCAGGCGGCAGCAATCTTCCTGGGACAAGGATGGCCGACCCCAAGGGTGAAGCTATTGCTCTTAAGACCCAAAATAAACCCCTGTCAGCGCCTACTTCTTATAAAGATTGAAAAGAAATAGTATTGAGGTCAAACTTTGATGATAGCTTAGATATTGCCTGGTAAATATTCTTTATTTTTAGCTTATATGGGTAAAAGGAAAATGTAATATAATGAAGCCATGAATGGCAGTTGATCTAGGCTGTGATGGGGACTTCCAATTCATTGATTAAAGCACCAGAATGATCCTAGATTGTCCTAAAAGCTAGGATCTTTGGCAGAGGTTTTATTGCTTAAGAAACGTTGTTGGCATGCCAAGGGCTTCCAAGGTGATGTTAATCATCAAAAACTGTTCGGTCGTTGATTTATTGTGCAGGCAAGGACGTCCTATATGTGCAGAAATGTTTCATACAAAATCCATAAATAGAACCCAACATGTATTGCTTTGAAATTCCCCTATCAAGTGATCAAATTAGGAGAAGCTCTAACTCCCTATTGGATATATGCTAGTAGATTTTGAGGATGCCAGGAGAGTCCTGCCATTATTTTGGCTTAAATTGGGTTTAACAACTTTTAAAAAATTAAAGTGTCAGAATTGGGGGTTTATAAGTGTGGGCTTTACTTGTGGGTTGGAAATGGGGTGGGTACCGATTTTTAGGTACTCTCAACCCAACTTCCATACAGTTGAGTAGAGAGATCCTGTATCTGCCGGCGAACAGATCTATTTACTGCCTGATGGGGCGGTTAGATACCAGTTGTGCTTTGGGCAAAGGTGGGCTCCAATTTGGTTTTAAATATTACCCTTGTAGGTTACATCACTAGATGTTTTAGCTTCTAAAGTAAGGCGATTGCAATCCATGTTGTAGATGATTTGTTGGGGTTTGGGAATGCTGTGTTGTTTAAATTGGACTGCTTTTACAGTATAGTTTGTCCAAGTTGATTCAAAGTGGCTTGGAAGTTTTTTACTTGGCAGGAAACTGATGCTTGTTGCACTAGCTATTTTCACAGGTGTGGGATCCCCTGGGATGGGAATCCTGCCTAAGATAGTGTGTTAAAGGCCTGTATAGTGGTTGATTTTAATGAACTTTAAAGCTGGGAACTATATGTTGAAATTTTGCCATGGTGTTATTATTGGAGCAGGTTCTTTTAAATCACTCAAGCCTGGCGTTGATTGGCTCAAGTTGGCATCTGATTGAACCCCTTCACACCGCTACAACGTTAATCCTAGTGAACAAAAATTATGTATAAGCCCCACCCTTATAAAAAATCATTGTATAATAAAAACTTGCAACGCTCAGGGGTTGGTTTTTTAATTTCGATAGCTACTTCCCATCCCCAATCGGGAGGGGAAGGGAAACACGTCAAGAATTCATGGCAGAGGTTAGTAACTTGATACAACTTTGACGGGGTTGCCTATTGTTAAGCTCCTTTTTTATGTGGGATTTCTTTAGTGTCTTAACTAGGGTTGTTAGCCACAGTCATAGATCCTAGTTAGACTCTAGCTGAAATTGCTATTCATGTCTCAAAAGGCATTATTCTTATTGAGAATTATACTCTATAAACTGGTCTGTGTCGCTTGAGTGGGCAGATTGAAACTAGGGCTGCATAGTCCCCCCTGGACAAACCCCGGATTATGTCCAAAGTTTCTGAAAATGTGGAAGGTAATATATTTTCTATTTAAAATGATTTTAAATGTGATCTTCTGGAATGCCGGAAAAATCTTTGTCCGGGGGTGGGACGTCACAGCCCTAACCGAAACTGGTGATGATTTGTGTTTAACTAAGACGTTGGTTATAAACGCCAATTTAAATTTGCCACATAGTTTCATGTAGTTTCTATCGCTTCGGTACCCTTGATATGATTGCTTGCTAGCGTAACTTTTATTGCCTGATCTATGCCAATTTGGTTGATAAGACGTTTTTACGCCATATGTGGCAAACATCTTGGTGAAGTGACATCGTCAGGAGAGGGTTTATTCAGCCCAACTGGCCAGAGCGTATTTGGAATCGAGAGGGATTTGTACTAGGGCTGTGTCGGCCCAGAAAAGGGACGATTACGGCAAATGCCGCAATCGCCTCGTTCGCCCTTCCCCGTTTACTTCTTTCGGATTCCCCTATGCTGGGGGAATCTGAAATTTCTTAAAAAAAAGAAGGCCTTGAAAGGCTTATGTTTTCAGTCGGGCCAGAAAAAAAATATTTTAAAATAAAAAACTTTTTTTAAACAAATTTAATATCAAATTTATATGTTTTAAATTTTTTAAGAGAGAAGCAAAGAGAAAAATAAATTTTAATTTTTTAAAAAAAATTGGAAGTTGAACTTCCGGATTTGCTCAAAAATGAAACGATTTCAAGAGAATCTTCTTTGAGAAGATTCTCTTGAAATCGTTCTGGATTTCGGACGGGTGGCTTCTTTTCTAAAAAGAAGCCACCCGTCCAAAATCCGACCCAGCGCTAATTTGTACAAGAAAAGCTGTTGTGAAACCAAGCCCCGCTTGACAGATACGTGATTTATTTAACTTGAATCATGATTGGCCGGATTAAGGTTTATTCCATTTGCTATTTCTTGGATTCAGGCTGGATACGATGGGGATTAGGAATGTCTTAAAGTTTCAAAAAATGTTTAACTGTACATAAATATTCACAGCATTCGATGATAAGGGGCTATCGCAATATGACATGTTTTCAAGCATCCCATGCAATTACGGCTCGCTGGTGCGGGGGAAAGAATCAGGCTTGATGCAGTTGGATTTCGTTGAATGCTAAACTGACCTATTTTGCGCCAAATGCTGGTAACTTTTAAAGTGCATTATGAATTAATTAAATTTGTATTTAAGGCAGCACAATCAAGCTTCATCACCAGAATGAAAGGAAGAGTTCTACTTGCATGCTTGGGTGCTGCGTTTGCTGCCTTCAGTGACAGCGATCGATGTGGATCCTCCAACAAAGGGTTGATGTGCGATCCTAAAGGACAGTATGGCAAATGCTGCTCCGGAAGTGGGTACTGTGGAAAAACTGCAGACTATTGTTCTGTTGACAAGGGATGTCAGTCAGGATGCACACAAACCCCACCGCCCCCGCCCGCTGCCCCCATCCCCGGCTGTGGCGATGGCTTTTGTGATGGCCGCACCGAAACATGCAACAGCTGCCCTACGGACTGCAAATGCAACTTACAATACTTTGACAAGTGCCAAACCCCAGGTCATGTCTCATTGACCTTTGACGACGGCCCTGACCAGTTCGCTCCCAACCTTCTTTCCATTGCCAAGAAGCTAAACGTCAAGCTAACCCTCTTTGTAATTGGAAACAAACTAACCAATACTACCTACCAGCAATACCTCAAGCAGTATTATGCCGCCGGCCATACCATTGCCTCTCACACCTTCACGCATCCCTTCATTACAAAGCTCACCGATGACCAGATACGCGACGAGATGATCAAGACTGACGACGCCATCTTCAATCTGATTGGTGTGCGTCCCATCTACATGCGTAACCCATACTCTGACAGCAATGAACGCACAATGGCACTTCTGGACTCCATGGGTTACAAGAGCATCTTCACTTCCCTTGACACTGAAGACACCGTCCATGGCAACTCCGACCCCAGCAAAATCCTCTCCAATGTTGTCAAGGGTCTCCAAGCTGATCCCAAAGTTACTCCCCATGTCATCACTCAGCACGAAACGTTCAATAATTCCATCAACTATCTCCCAGAAATCGCCAAAGAGATCAACAAGAGAAAGTTTACAATTGTCGACATTAGCACCTGCTTCAACACCAAGAGTGCTTATCGCCAAGATGTATGCGGGGATGGGAAATGTTCTGGCTACATTGAAAACTGCCAAACCTGCCCCAAGGATTGTGGCACCTGCCCCAAATCCAAATAAACGCTGCCCATACCCTTGAACAATTACGTCAAACTCATCTTTTCATAAACCTATCCAAATCCAAACCAACTTCCCTGTACATTCCCGCTATGAAACTATGCTAATCCGAGAGTAGGCTCCATGATTTCCCCGCCTTGGTTTTAAAGAACCTAAATTTGGTTTAGGTTTTATAACTGATGCGTAACCTATAAGGACCCCCACTACCAAGTGACCCATGCCCAGCCTTGCATCAGTTTTAACCAAGTTTCTGTAATTTCCACAGCTATGTGACCCAAGCTCGGGACTCCAGAAAACCGGGGTTGATGGGTTCAGGTGAACCCTCGTTCCATGCGCGGTGAAACCTACCGGGAACCGGTTTGCAGCATGCATACCCTTGCAAGGTCCAAGAAAAAGGGCATGCTACTGATCCCCGCAGCCGTTGAGGGTCTAGCCTACCCAAGCTACAACGGTAATTCAAAAGTAGGGCTGCAGCAGATCTGCTCCGACAGCTACTTTAAAATAAACCAGCCACCCAAAGCTAACCTGACCCCAATTTTATCAGAACTGGGGCCTTACTTTTGCCACTAGTGGAGGATCCATTTCAGATCATATGTTCTGCACTAACAGGCAGGAAGGGATCTGTTGCATCTTAATTTTTAAACCGATCGAAGGATATAAAATTTCAAATCAAAGTACCCCATAAAGAATTATGTTCAATCTTCAAATATACCATCTTGATCATTCCTTAGGTGGCTCATAGCTCAATGATAGATATAAAGTTGGTTTTAATACATCAATCCAACATATTTCACTGTACCTATAGGCTGGGATCACTTATCTTTTAAATTTCTTGCTAAACAGGTATTCTTTAAATCTCTAGATACCCATCACATAAACAATTTCACATCCCAAGCCTAAACACAAAAAGAGATCTAAAATGTTGGACCATCACCGTTAAGTTTAGCAAAGCTAAAGCAGCAATCCAACCTCTTTAACATCCAACTTTCCAAGCTTCTGTCAAATAAACCATTCTTTCATCCCTACGGGATGAGATAGATGGGAGAATTAATAAGGTACCTTATCAGATATAGAAGAAGAGCATTATGCAGTATCACAACAAGCCCCATATCACCCATGTACAGCAGCCAAGGGTTGCCCCGTAGTGCTCCATGTAGGATGCAAAACATTTGATCCCCATATACCATGGTTATGCGATAAAGTGCCACCAACCGTTCATCGATCAGGTTGATCCCCAGGGGGCTTTTTTCCCAAGTGGGGGTAGCTATAGACGTTGCAACCCTTTATCGAAATATACCCCTGATCAGTAGCTTCAAAGTTACGCTACCCATATCAGGATTGGTTGATGCTCACAGAAAGAGGTTATTTTTCGTTGTTTTAGCATCTATTGGGGGTAAATCCAGATACATCAGATAAAGCCAGGGCCTCTGTTCTGTAACTGTGCAGTACTAGCAAACCACAGGGGGATATTTTGGAGGCTGGATAGTTATCTTTATCCATATTTATCTCTTATATAGTTTGGGTGGATCGTTAAACGGAACAGGATCAAGACCACCACTCAGTTGGATTGGACAGGGGGTGGTGTGATCCTTGTAATGAGTGAAGCATCAAATTGAGCTGTCTATCAACTGGGATTCTCACTAGGTTTTGTTGATGGATTTAGTCATTTGAGTTGACTTTTTCATTTAGCTACAGGTCATGGGAAGCTGGTTTGGGGGTCATAGAATCTCTTGTGCGGAAACTTGCCAGGGGGTCAACCCACAGTTTCAACACCCCCTGGCTGAAGGTCAGCCTCTTAAGCAGGGAGGTCTGTTAGAAGGTTGTCAGGGGTACATGAATATATCTTAACAGATACTGTTCTGTTGCTGGGATGATGGTCTCACACTGCTTTTGACAGGCCTTGCATGGGCAGTGTGATGGAAATCACGGGATAAATAGAAGCTATCTCCATGCGGTAGGGAATCATCCACCAAATCCAAAAAGAGTCAATGATTAACCACCAATGCAGCTTCAGATACCATTCTGTGAAATTTCCAAATGAGATACTAGGGTTAAGTAAAATAATTAACCCCAACCAGAAAGGCCCTAGATAAATGACCTACAAGAGAATCAGAGTGTCTTCAGCATAAAATTCAGGACATAGAGATAGCACATGATTTTCAGCTTTGACGGGAGTAGGAACAGCTCTGAGATTGACAGGCATTGAATTAACATTTGGCGGCAACAACAACAAAGTACCAATGGTAGGCCCCCATCTTCCCGTAATAATCCAGCTAAGGATTAAATTGTAGGGGGTGTAGTGTAAAAGCCCAACTACAGGATGCATCTTCAAAAGTAAAGTTGGACCAGGGAATATGTGATTTTTATTGAGTAAATTTTGGGAGGGCTAAACTCTTAAGAGTTGAAACAGTGAAATTTATTCAATATATATCAAAAATCAACTATGCAACACCACCTGGATCCTGGGCTCCTATCCCTTCCACATTGTCAAGTGAGTATCTAGTCTAGGTTGCAAAGAACCCTTGAGTGACCAACTTTTGATGACCATGCTGATTAACAAGTTCATATCTGGTGACCCTTAAATCATGTCTTTTTATCAACGTCAACTTACGGGGGGATCAGATTTGATCAGCAAACTGGAGCAGCTGTAACCCATTTTCATTCAACTGTTTGATTCAAATCCGTTAAAACAGTAAGTTTTGTTAAAGGTTTTATGGCTTTCTGAGCTTTTCTACTCAGCCAAATAATCCCTGGCATTATTAAACTTACCGTGACATTACCCTCCGCTTTAGCCTGGGGCACAATACCACAATCCAGAAGATGGGATAAGAAAAAGGTTCTGTGGGCAGGGGGGTTTCATTGGGGCCAAGGTACGCTAGGGTGATCAATGGTGGTTGGGTTGCAATTGTAGAACTCTTGGATAAGATCGGGAGAGTTAGAGCAGTCATAGTGGGGAACCCACGAGTTTTCAGAATCAGGATAACCCTTCCATGACACCAAAC